>CM041776.1:410490183-410767181 GCA_023374045.1 Limonium bicolor | reverse complement strand
CGCGACTAATTTCAGAAAATCTTGAGCTCTTCTATTATGATAGAGTGCTCGAAAAACTATCTGTGAAGGGAGAAACAATCTATTGTCCCTGCCAAAGACTTTAGCGTTCCTCCATTTCCATAACATAAAGCAGGTAATAGCAAACAGAACATTCCATTTATCAATTACAAGGAAATTATTAGAATTTGTAATGTTATCAGAAAGCCAATCGCTTAAGTGCGGATTAAAGAATCTAGATTTGCATTGGGGAAGGAGAATTCTACTCCAGAACTTTTCTGCAATCAGACAGTCTCTAAAAATATGGCATATAGTTTCCTCTTTACCACAAAAGTGATAGGAATTATCTTTAGTAAAACCCAACTGATACCGCCTATTGTTTGTCATTAGCTTCCCCAGAACTAACTTCCACATAAAAACTTTAACTCTTTCTTGGACCTTAGAATTCCAAATTTTCGTGAATATCATATTAGATTTAGCAGCACCAGGGGAGGGAACTCAGGGACTAGATAAAAGGGACTATGCAGATTTAACACTATAACTACCAGAGGAATCATTCTCCCAAGTCAGATAATCTGAATCACCATTTAAAAAGACCATAGAGCTGTTGATGGAATCACATACCTTAGCTGGGAGGAATGGGGCAATCTTCTCCCAACGCCAGCCTGTATCTTTGATCCAATAATCACTCACCTTCTCGTCTAGAAAAGAGTCTGGGATCCTGCTAATAGTCCAATCAAGGAGGCACGGAGAAACAGCCTAGTAGTCAGACCAGAACCTAATTCTTTGCCCATTGTTTACCACCCATCTAGCCCCTCTTTCAATGAGTTCAGAGCAAGCTTGAATGTTTTCCAATTTGGGGAACATTTACGAGTGTTAGGGTTCGGATATTTTCTAAGAAGCAGTTTCAAACAAAAACTACTAGGATTAGTAACTAAATTCCAAACAAGTTTGCCGAAGCAGGCCTTATTCATCTCCCTGGACTTTCGAAAACCTAAGCCCCCAACTTTCTTTGATTGACAGAGTGTATCCCATCCAACGTCATGAAATTTTCTTTCCTCAGGGCCGTGACCCCAAACAAAATCCCTACTTAGTTTATCTATCTGATCATAGACCTTCATAGGAAGTAATTGACACTGCATATTGTGGATGGGAATCGACGAGACCGCACTTTTAACAAGGCCTATTCTACCAGCCATAGAAAGAGACTTCATTTTCCCGCCCGCCAGTCTCTTACGAACCTTTACAAGAATCAAATTGTTAGATCTAGTATTCGATTTCCCTTGTTTCAAATAAACCCCTAAATACTTACTGAAGTTCTGAGTCACAAGCATGCTTGCCTCTAACCTAATGATACGAGCCCTCTCAGAATTAGCATTTTTAGACACAGTGATTGAAGATTTTTCAAAACTTATAACTTGACCTGAAGTAGCACAAAATTCACCCAAACAGTCCCGTATAACCCTAATCTGAGAAGGGTTAGCAAATCCAAACAAAACAATGTCATCAGCAAAGAAAACGTGAGAAATTTGGGTTCCTCTCCTACCCAAAGAAAAGGGTTTCCATTCTTTACTTTTAACCTTATTACAGATTAATTGAGACAACCTTTCCATACAAAAGACAAAGATGAAAGGGGAAAGGGGGTCCCCTTGACGCACCCCTCTACCAGCCTTGAAGGATCTGGAAATTTTGTCATTCCAATTAATTTGGAAAGAGACAGAGGAGATACACTGCATAATTATAGCAATAAGTCTAGAAGAGATCCCTATACATCGTAACATATCAAGAACAAAGTCCCACGATAAATAGTCATATGCTTTGGCTAGATCAACTTTTATAGCCAAGTACCCTTCTCTAGCCTTAGTATTATCCATGCAATAAAGGGCCTCCTGGACTAAGATGATATTCTAAAAAATGCTTCTACCAGGCACAAAGCTGGATTGACTCTCAGAGACCCATTGGGACATGTAAGGCTTTGAGCGGTTTACAATAGTTTTAGCTAGAATTTTATATTGCATGTTACAAAGAGAGATTGGTCTGAATTGACTCACAAAGGTAGAGCTTAATTTCTACTTTAGGAATTAGAGTAATTAAGGTCTCATTTAGGCTAGGATCCAAAAGCTGTCTAGAGAAAACATCACGAACAAACTCTAGCACATGACTACCAACAATATTCCAGAAAATCTGATAAAAGCCAGCCGAGAAACCATCTATACAAGGAGCACTAAAAGCTTTCATGCCTTTAAGGGCCAATCTGATTTCTTCCCCCTCTATTTGTCTATCCAGATCCCTAAACACCTCATCAGAAATAGAGATGAACTCATTACAGTCAAGCCTTCCATGACATAGGGAATTATCAGAAAACTGTTTCACAAAGAAAGACACGAGAAGATTTTCAATTTGCAGCTCATCCTCAACCCAAGACCCATCCTCACCAATTAACTTATTAATCTTGTTTTTTCCCGTCTCATGGAAGTTTTAAGGTGAAAATAAGAAGTATTACGGTCACCTAAACTAAGCCACCGATCTCTCGATTTCTGCAACCAGAGGGCTTCCTCACGCTACAACCAGATATCCAACTCTTTGGTTAACTTAGATTCCAACCCTTAAAGATAATTACCTCTACCTCTATCAATAGCTATTTGAACACCTTTAAGCCTAGCCTGGATTCTCTTTTTGGTAAGGATAATATGGCCAAAAACAGATTTGTTCCAATCCTTAAGATGGCAACCTAGCTCCTTAATAGATAGATCAAGAGGAAGATTCTTATTCCAGTTTAGAGAAACAATTTAACTGAATTCAGGATGGGATAGCCAGGCTGTAAGGAACTTGAAGGGCTGATTAACCAAACCAGAGGGTCTATCAGAGTTTAAACACAACAAAATAGGGCTGTGGTCTGAGGCATACCTTGGAAGCACTTCCACACTCGCATCAGGAACAAATTTAACCCAATTCACCGAGCCCAAAACCTTATCCAAGCAGGCACTACTCCTACCATTGGACCAGGTGAATTGATAACCAAAAGCATTAATAGAGATCAAGTTATTTTTGTGGTACCAGCTAAGAAAATTCCGATCGATGCCAAAGTTACTATTAGATGAAGCATTCCTATCACCGGGGTATAAAGTGGCTAAAATCACCCCCCAAAATCCAAGCCGCACCAAATGGCAACTGGATATTATCTAGAGATTTCCACAACACATTTCTCAAAGAAGAATTTGGCCTAACATATACAGCATAGAGGAAAAAATTGCATTTAGCAGACACAACTTCATAATGAACAAATTGAGGGTCAGAACATAAAATGCTAACATTTACATGCTCCTTCCAAAGAATCTAAATACCACCACTGAAGCCTTGAGCCTCAACCCTAAAGTTTCTATTAAATCCTAACCTAGAACAAACAGATTCAGCAGCCACACCACTTATGCGAGGCTCAAGGATAACCAAAATGTCAGGTAGTTTTAAACGAATAAGATCCCTAATCGCAAGATGAAAAGAAGCCTTCAAGCCCCCACGAACATTCTAGAAAATAATTTTCTTAACCATTAATTAATATAAAAGAACGAGGGAGTTACGTACCACCTTGATGAGACCAGCTACCTGGATCTTGATCCTTTCGAGGAAGGGCCTGAAATTCTGAAGTATTTGAGTCCCATTGTTGAAGTTGGTCAGTAAGCCCTTTATTGATGATGGGAGAATTCCTGAAACCAGGCGGAGCCTCTACTTCATTTGAGTTCATGCGAGAGACATGAGTCTTAAGATTAGTCTGGCTCAATTTCTGCAAGAGACTGAATTCTATATCCTCTTATTGACATCAACATACTCTCGATCGGATTATCCTTCGGAATTGTCGTCTGAGTAACCCTATTATCAGCAAGGACATCGAATCTAGATGTAGAATTTTTCACTACTTGATTTTCAGTGGAACTAGAATTTTGTCTGCGTCTCGGTTTTATTGAACGCCGACGCTTGGGGACCATCCAATTCCCGTAGTCTTCCGTGACATGGCTGGAAGCATCTTCTTCCTATTCTTGTACCATCTTGATTCCCTCTTCTTGCTAGGGCTCACTATCTATGGCTTTAAATGGGCAATCCGCATCCTTATGGCCATAGCAACCACATTGGAAACATACCAAGTGTAGACCTTCATATTCTATTTTCATTGTGTTTCGACGAAATCTGCACTTTGCCAGTAACGGCTTCGTCAGATCAACTTCAATTGCAACTCTAGCCAGTCTTGACTTACCAAAACTTAATGGGGTCAGATCCACCCTCTTAACCTTACCCACCTTCGAACCAACAATGCTTAGAAACTGCTCATTATAGTATTCACTAGGTAAGTCAGGGGACCTAACCAGAACTTCAAGGCTGGACAATGTTTCATACATGGGATTAAAGTTGGGACGCCAACGTCAGACTGTCAAGTAGTGATCCATAATGAGCCAAGGGCCTTTTGTCAACACAAACTGAAGGTCTTCTTGGTTAGAGAACAAGATCTTGAAGAAGCCATTCGATAGGTCATCCATTGAGAATTCGCCCTTCAGATTCCATCTATTTTTGAGGCGATTATAGAGGACGTTCATTGGAAGATTTTTACCTAAAATTTTGACTATCTGAGCATTTCGCCAAGGGATTCTGTAATTTAGTTTCTACTCTTTTGTCAAAAAGATCGACGGAAACTTGGGATCATCATCCTCCATGACATCATCCTCATCATCAAAAATCTCCTCAAGAAGATCGTTTTGAATATTGGGCTCCTCTGGAACCATACCCGTAACCATTCTTTTGAAGGAGAGAGTTTGACCTAGAGTCGGATCCACCTCTAGCCCCTTGATTGGCGCAATACTTTCTTCATTCCTTGGGAAATCACCAGAACTGCGAAGTTTCTTAGCAGGTTGAGTAGAGCGAGCAATATCCTCCATGGTCTCGAGCTTGAAATTCAGAAAGTCGAGCCAATCGCCACACCAAGAGGGGCCGTTGAGAACGAGAATAACCAAGAAAGAGCACGACCAGAAGAAAGAAGAAGAATCGCTTTGAAAGGCCGCAAGCGGTGGCCTATCAGAAGCTAAATTGGAGAAAATATGAAACTCCGGCAGGGAGAACTCAGTCAGAAACGACTCTCATCCTCTCTCCTCGTCAGTTAAAAGAGGGGTTAGTTGATATTCCCAGTATTAATAACTTATTGTATAGGCCAATTGTATGAATTCACATACGTAGTGTAGACATAGTATAGGATTGACATTTATGCTCTTTTAACCGAACAGCACAACAAATAAAGGAGTCTAAAACAGCATATGCTAGTGTATTTGTGCTGTCCATTTATGCTGAAAACAGTCAGCGAACGCTCCCTTCATTTCTCACTGAATCCTTCATTATGACATCTAGAGACCTTCATCTACTATTTTCAAGGCTACAATGAACATTAACCAGCTCTCTTGCAGGGATACTTGACTTAGGCTCTGTTCGGTATTACTGTTTTGGCAGCAGGTTTGCGCTGGCATAAATGCAGCATATTGCTGGCAGGTTTGCGCTGGCATAAATGCAGCTGTTTTGAAAACTGTTGTTGGCAGTGCGACATATATGCAGCATGTTTGGTTAAGTTAGTTATATGTAGTGGGTTTACTGTTTTTGTATTACAATTTCAACTTATGATATACACTACGTAACTTTATTGTGTTAGTAAAAATAAATAGAAAAGTTCACAAACAATATTTTAGTATGAGTATTTAATTTATAATAAAAAACTTGAGAGACCAAAGAAAATAAAAATATTTATATAACCAATAAAATTTTAATTTTTATTATTTAAGTAAAAATTGTAACTTCTAAACAATATATTATATTAATTTTATAATTTCTTAATATAAAAACATGAAAAAAGAGAACAGCATTTCAATTTTTTGATAAATGTTGTGTGATTATTTAGTGAAATTGTAACTTTTAATAATATTAATATTTTTGTAACTTTGTACGTTAATAAACTTATGCATCATATTCTATATACTTTTAATATTTAATTCATATATCAACAAGTGTGTATATTTATGATGTATTTAATTTTATTAATCTATGTGGTATTACAAATAATATATGTAAATTAGTATTATTAATGTGGTTTTTTTAAATTGACTAAATAAGTAGTAGTATTTTTTATAAATTATTTGAAGCATTATGTAGTTGTAGCAAATAAAGGTAACTTGTTAAAATTGTCATAAGATAAGTAGTTTTTTTAATCAATAGTCACAGTAATTACATTATGAAGGGAGAAAAGAAGTGGAAGTGAGCGCGGAAATGAAAAAATAGCATTTGTTGCGGACATTTATGTTGACATTTATGGTGACATTATGCTCTTTTAGCCGAACATCAAAACAAATAAAGGAGTCCAAAAAGCATATGTTGTTACATTTATGTTGTCCATTTATGCCAACAAAACTTTAGTGAACGATACCTTAAAAACAATTGGAATGATCAAACAATGAGAAATACCATCAAACTCAGTGGCGAGAGCATGGGTAAGATTGAGTGGGCTTGGCCCCCCCTAAATAAAAAAAATGGGAAAATTATGATATACCCTTGTTTCTTTCGTAATTCACAATATACCCCTGTTGGTTTTCGTAATTCAACTTTAAACATGCTTAAATATTGTCCAAACTTGATGAAAACTTTACATGGACGATGCTAAAGCGTTATATGGGTCCAAACATCAAATTTGAAGTTTTAAAGCTCATATGTGACATGTGGGACACAATGAACATGTCACAATTTTTATTGGGTCCCACAGGTCACATGTAGCTTAAAAAACTTCAAATTGATATGGACCAAAATAACACTTTAAAATCATTCATGTAAAGTTTCATCATTTTGGACAACATATAGCATGTTTAAAGTTGAATACAAAAACCAAAGGGGTATATATGAATACAAAGAAAACAGGGGTATATGTGAATTTTCCCAAAAAAGTAATAAAAAATGTAATAATATAGTATATTAGGTAATATAGCCCCTCTAATATTTATATAACCCCCTCAAGTTTTGAAAGCGGCTCGCCCCTGATCAAAACTCACACATCTATTGAAGTAATGAACTATGCTTATAAAGGAATCTGTATTAATGAGATAGTTTTGTTAGGTTCTTTACACACTTCAAGATATGATATCTAAAATGATATTTGGTTACTTACAAGGTATCCGACTTTTAATTATATCAATAACAAAGTTTTAAAACTTTCTATTTTTTATATAGATTTCAAACAGCATATAAGATCTATTTTTCATTAAAGTGGGATAGAATTAAAACTTATAAGAAAAATGGTACAGTAGGTCGACCCTGGCGCAAGCGCCAGGGTGTAGTGTAATTATGGCACCAGACACGGGTACTGTTGTAGTTGGGTGGTAAAAAATAAAAGATATTCGCCAAAACGATGAGAGCATGAGAGTCGCTTTCTTTTTTATTTTTTATTTTGAAATCCTCCCACTATTACCGAGAGAGCATGAGAGGTCTCTTTTCTTTTTTATTTTTTATTTTTTGAAATCCTCCCACTATTACCGAGAGAGTATGAGAGATTAAGGTGAAAAAAAATTTAGATTTCAAAATGTTATAACTCATTAAGTGCAAAAATAAAAAAATTATACCATTGTTCATCATTTTTTGTGCTCTTCAAAACAAGATGTATCATGAATATGTTTTGGTAAACTTAAAATTTTATATTTTTAAATGAGTATATATTAGGTATTTTTAAAGTGAATCTTATTCATTAGCAAAATGAATATTCTTTAATAATAAAATGAACCTTATTCATTAACAAAATGAATCTTACCCAAACACTCTAAAAACCACCATAGTAAAGTTAAAAACGTCGAAGACATTTTAATGGTTTGTAGTGTAGGTTTTACGATCGTTAGACCCTAAACCCTAAACCACAAACCCTAAAAACCCGTCGAGTCAGTAATGACAATATAAAGTGTAGAACTAATACCAAAAAGATTACGTACCCTACCCCCCCCCCCCCAAACACCCAAAACTACCCTAAGAAAGCTAAAAACGTCGAAGGCATTTTTATGGTTTGTAGTGCAACCCTAAACCCTAAACCACAAACCCTAAAAAACTGTCGAGTAGTGACGACAATATAAAGTGTAGAAGTAATGCCAAAAAGATTACCCAACCTCCCCCCCCCCAAACACCCTAAAAACCACCCTCACATAAGTTTGTGGTAGGATTAACTTTTACTAGTATTAAACAAAATATTCACTTTTCTTAAACCTTTGATTCACTTTTAAAAAACCTTTGATTCACTTTTCTTAAACCTCTAGTTCACTTTTCTTAAACCTCTTATTCACTTTAGTTGAAACAATCTCTATTTACGAGAATCACTTTTCTTAAACATTTGATTCACTTTTCTTAAACGCATGATTCACTTTATAAAAATGTCTGATTCACATTTCTTAAACCTCTTAATCTATCCTTATGAGATTTACTCTTATTACTCTGATTCACTTTGTAACAACTTGTGATCCACTTTTTAACAACTTTTGATTCATTTTTCTAAAATCTCTAATTCACACTAGTCAAACAATCAGGATCACTTTAGTTAAACAATCTCTGTTATAAGATTCACTTTTTTAAAACCTCTTATTCACTTTTACGTAACTCTCTGATTCACTTTTTAACAACTTTTGATTTACTTTAGGCTCGAAATCGCCAATGGTAATTTAACTTTAATGTATTTTTTTTTATTACTGATATAAAGTAGAATAAAATGTGATGTGTTAACAAACTTTAAAAGAAATTGTAAAATGATTCTACACTTGTCATAAAGTGCACAATCCGTAATGGCACATATGGTAATTATGTATTATCCCCCTGGTCATTTCCAAAATCAGCCCACGAAAATATCTAGCCATACCTCCCCCTTTGTTTTTTCCTCATGTTCGACTCTCTCGAACATTCTTAACTCCGTCCACCCTCAACTACACTACTACCAAAGATTACACAAAGAGGGGGGAAGAAGATATTTTTTTGGCCTCGCTTCTTCCCTTCCTCTCTTCTGCCTCCAGTTTTCATTACTTGATTGTGATTACCCGCTATTATTTTCCCTTGATGATTTAGCGACAGAGATCTGGACATTTTATCTGTCTAATCCTCTAATCCCCACTCCTAATTGTACAGACAGAGGGAGGGGAAGGCGAGATTTGTGAAAACAGAACGTTCGGTTCTGTAAATTATCTTTTGGTACAATGGAGCGAGGAGGATCAAATAATCAATCTTCATGCTATTACTCTGTTCTTGGAGTTCGTAAGAGTGCTTCACCCTCCGATATTCGTACTGCCTACCGCAAGCTTGCTCTTGTAACTGAAATCATTCACTCTCAATCTTTCAACTTGTCTGTTTGAATTGATTTATTCTGTTTCACCTGGATTTTTAAAAAGTTGAAGGTTTTTGATGTTCTTTTGTTTTATGATTTTGTAAATCGGGATAAAAATCTCGGAGGTAGAAATGGCATCCAGATCGATGGGCAACGAATCCGTCAGATGCGGGAGAAGCTAATCGCCGGTTTCAGATGATCCAGGAGGCGTATTCTGGTAAGGAATTAATGATCTGTGTGACCACCGCAATAACAGAAGAGTTTTTTTTAAAAAAAAAATAATTGCGGTTGTTATGGAGATGCAGTTTTATCTGATCAAGGAAAGAGATCAATGTACGATGCTGGATTTTATGACCCAAGGGAGGAAGAAGATGAGGTTCGTATTTTTTTTTTTCTGTTTTTTTTCGTTGTCCCCCTTTTTCATCTTCATAAAATACACTCCATGATATGGTAGGTGATATTAAATGTTATTCATGGATCATGGCGGCCGGTGTTTGTTTGATATGTATACGGCGTCGTTTATGTTAGTGGATTCTACAAGATATTTTGTCGACCTATTCCCTGTGGAATTGTTGGATATTGGAGATACTACTGTCATGTCATTAATGAAATTCTAAACTTTTTTGATGTCCGTCCTTAGTCGCCTATTTAAACGTTTAAATTATGGATTCAGGGATTCTGTGACTTTATGCAAGAGATGATATCGATGATGAACAACAATGCCCGGAGTGAGGTATTTCATTCTCATTTTTTATCTTTTTCCGGGTTCATTTTTCCATTCTAGTAATTTGAAAAAAGAAAAGGACGGTGGTGTCTGTTCCATTCTAGTAATGGATGTTGTATTCGTGGCAGCCGGATAACTTAGAAGACCTGCAAAAGATGTTCATGGATATGGTGGGAGATGATCATGGCATGTACGGATTTGACTTGGGCTCCGATCCAACGGCAACCAAGGCGTCTCGTGGCACGCCTGCTTCCGGATCAAAACGCAACGCGTCGGTCGTATGAGACGGCTGGTTTCTATACTACATTCCCCCAACCAAAAAGACGGACCAAGACCCTCTTAATTAGTTAATTTAATCTCTAATTGTATGATTCATGTGGGGTCTGTCATTTTAATTAGTTTTTTGTTTGTTTCTTCTAAGATCTATAGATGGATAGATTAGTGGTGTTTTTCCCTGTGCTTTATTTTTTGCTTATTTAGTGACCATGGTGGTGTCTTGTGGGGTTAACATTGTTCTGGACTGTTATCTTCCTTCTCAAATGGAGTTTTATTTTATTCCCAAACTTGACTACAAGTAAATCTATGATCATACTATAACAAACATGGGTGAGAAAACCTAACCACCGGATAAACTTAACTCACCATATTAGACATTGGTTTTAACAGACAAACCATGAGTTAGAGGCAAATAATTGGACATATATCATAATCCAAGGATAAAGAGCAATGAGATAGTGCTTCTATTTACTTTACCTTGAAACGACAAAACCAGCCAGGATGAAAACCTCATAGGCTGTGTTTGGTATGGTTGTTTTGGTCTGACTGTTTTGTGGTTGTTTTATATGTGACAGTATATTATTGGAGTAGAACGTAGGATCTACGTGGGGGCCACCCCCAAAACTACCAACTTTATACCGCGTCTGAACGCAGCCATAGAGACTTCAGGAAGAGGAAAACAAGGTTGAAAACCTCATACTTTTGGAAGAGGCCTCTGTCCAATACCACCACCAATTGATCATTCTGACCGGCGAAAGGCATCATTTCCCTTTTGTAAGGATTCTGAAACAGAAGATGGAACCCAAGGAAGGATAAGAGCCACATCTTATTTTTGCTTTTTAGCCTCCTCTATCCTTGCATTCTTGCTTCCAGGTCTTATCATCGTCCCGTAGAACCCATTGAGAACTAACTCGTTGTGCCCTCAACCGAGGACCAAAAAATTTAACCTTTTTGTTGCCCTAGTGTTAATAACACCACATGCCCTTGTACCATGAGTAAATGTTGTGCAAATTACTATATAACAAAGTATATAAATAAATGCAAAGAAGAGACAAATGCATCTAATCGTGTTAGAAACTGATAGGAGCATTGAATTTGTAAGCGTGTTTAGGTTGTAACTAGCGTGAGAAAAGCTGTAAACTGCTATTGTATTTTGAATACAGAAAAAAACTATGTTACAACCCTAGTCCGTCTGTATACTTATACTAATGAAACAGCAATATATTGTTTGTTGCAAAATATTCTCCCAAGATATTCTCTTTATCTAGTAAGATATTAACTAACCAACTAATATGTTAATAAGGCAAAATAACCTTCAATATCTCAACTCTAATATCTCTAATACCCCCCCGCAAGCCGTAGGTAAACAAAATTTACTAAGGCTTGGTGTTGGTACTTTGTGACATACCCATGCGTTGAAGTTGCTCTTTGTACCGCGTTCCTGGAAGGACCTTGGTTAGCATGTCTGCAAGTTGTTCAGTAGTGGGAGTATACATAATATCAACCAGACCGTGTTGAATCTTCTCACGAACAAAATGGCAATCTATCTCAATGTGCTTGGTTCGTTCATGAAAAACTGGATTACGAGCAATATGGATAGCAGACTGATTATCACACTTAACTGGGATTGGCGTAATACCATCAACCCCGAGCTCGTACAAAAGTCGTGACAGCCATGTCAATTCTGCTGTAACACGCCTTAAAGACCGATACTCTGCTTCGGCACTAGAAAGCGAAACAGACCCTTGCTTCTTTGTCTTCCATGAAATCGGACTATCACCCAGAAATATATAATATCCAGAAACTGATTTCCGAGTATTGGGACAAGCCGCCCAATCAGAATCACAATAGGCCATCAAATGCAATGCATTACAGCTCCTGTTAGCAAGAATTATCCCATAATTGATAGTACCTTTGATGTAGCAAAGTGCATGTAAGGCTGCCTCCATGTGAATATCTGTGGGATTCTGCATAAACTGACTCAGATTCTGGACTGTGTAACTGATGTCAGGCCGAGTATTGGACAAGTAATTGAGTTTCCCGACAAGACGGCGATAGATAGTAGGATCAGGCAAATAGTTACCCTCCCCTGATAACAAGCGCATGCCGACAACCATAGGCCCTTGTACCACTCTCGTGTCTTGACACCCAAATTCTTCAATAAGGTCCAAGCAAAACTTGCGCTGGGACAGAACATAACCACCCTGAGCGGGAACAAACTCTATCCCCAAAAAATAGTGAAGAGAACCCAAATCCTTGATCTTAAAATTAAGATCCAAAGCATGTTTGATCTTGTCCACATCTTCTTGCTTTGCGCCCACAGTCAAAATATCATCTACATATACTGCAAGGAAAATTCTTCCATTGTTTGTGTCGTTGAAAAACAAGGAATAATCATTCTTGGACTGAACAAAGTGAAGAGTCTTGAGGAAACTAGCCAACTTAGAAAACCACTGTCGTGAAGCCTGTTTGAGACCGTACAAAGACTTCTTAAGCAAGCAAGCTTTGGTGGTAGCTCCCTCAACATCAAGGCCATGAGGAAGGCGCATATAAGCTTCTTCATCTAAGTCTCCATATAGAAAAGCATTGTTCACATCGAGCTGATGAATAACCCACCCTTTGTGAAGAGCAGTGACAATAAGGGCCTGAATCGTAGTAAGTTTGACCACGGGCGAAAACGTCTCTATGTAATCGACACCATGACGTTGTGTGTACCCCTTAGCCACCAAACGTGCTTTATATCATTCGAGTGACCCATCAGACTTGAGTTTAACTCGGTAAACCCATTTGCACCCAATCACCTTCTTGCCGCGTGGCAAGGTGACAACATCCCAAGTATCATTATGTTGGAGGGCTTGTAATTCTGCTCGCATGGCGTCCCTCCAATGAACAAACTGAGAAGCTTCGTTATAGGAACGCGGCTCTCGCATATCAACTATGATTGTAGGATCATCAGAAACAGCAGAGGACAAAGCTATGCTGGTACTAGGCTTGACATCGGTAAGACTTTCATACCCTGTCAGAAGATTACTGCAACTACGAGTATCCCTGTAAACTCTGGCATCCAAAATTTCTTGAAAAGCTATATTACAAACATAATCATGTAAATAACCAGGACGATGACTCACCCTACCAAAATGTCGGACCTGTGTTGCCTGATCAGCAACATGAGTAGGTGGTGAAGGCCCCCTTTCTTCCTCATCAACTAACATAGGGGTAGTATCTGAAACAGCAACTGAAGGTCCCCTTTCTTCCTCATCAAATAAAATAGGAGTATTATCTGCTTGACATTGATTGGTTGGAGAAGAGATGTCACAACCTTTCATGTCTCCTGTGTAAGGAAAAATATGAGAATGAAATTTAACATCCCTACAGACTTCAACTTCTTGTGTGTCAACGCTCAAAACTTTGTGTCCTTTCTTCCTAGGGTCTTCCCCGAGATAGACACAGGCCTGCCCTCTTGGGGCAAACTTCCCTTCCTTGGGAGCAACAAAGGTTTTATAACACAGACATCCAAATGGTTGAATCGCATCATACGTCACCTTGCGACCATATAAGGTTTCAAACGGTGTCCTTCCTGCCAAAACCTTGGTAGGAAGTCTGTTGATTAAGTAAGTGGCATGAAGAATGCACTCCCCCAGAAAACCAGTGGTACATTAGACTGAAAGTATAAGGCTCTGGCTGTCTCCAGAAGATAACGGTGTTTTTTTTCAACCACTGCATTTTGTTGTGGAGTATGTGCACAAGTAGTTTGGTGTACAATTCCTTTCTGAGAAAAATAATGTCTACCGTCGTTTGAACTTCCAAGTTCCTTAGCATTATCTGTCCTGACAACCTTTACTGTCGCCTCAAACTGACATTCGACCATAGTAACAAATTGTACGACAGACCCCCAAGCTGTAGTCTTATCCTTTAAAAGCTGAACCTAAGTGGTCCTGGTGAAATCATCAACGAAGCAAATAAAATATTTATAGCCGTTATAAGTTTCAACTCTGAAAGGGCCCCACACATCAATATGGACCATCTCGAACGGTTTTGTCGTCTTTACGCAAGAATGACTGAATGGTAACCTTTGGGCCCTACTTTTATAGCAAACATCACAAGCATAATCCAAATGAAATTCTGACTGCTTTATTAATCCCATAGTAACAAGTTTTTTAAGAGGTACATGACCAAGTTTAATACGCAACCCTCTAGCTTTAGAACTAATAAAAGAAGTATCTGCTAAACGAGTAGAACTACTGCAAACAGAATCTGGCCCAGTAATATTGCCGACTAAACTGGAGCTAGCAGCACGCGGCCCATCTTCCTTTCTGTGACCACGATCCACTCTAGTAACATCTGCTCTCTGGTGGCCCAAGCTCGCATGGCCTGCATCAACATCCAGTACATACAGCCCAGCCTGGACACGCCCAAGAACTCTACTCTGCCCCGTCGAGTGGTCCTGGAGAAAACACATAGTCGAGCCAAACATCACCGTACAATTACATTCATCGGCAAGCTTCTTCACTGAAATCAAGCTAAACTGAAAATCGGGCACAAACAAGACTCCCGTGAGTCGAAAATTTCCGCCAAACCCTACGTCGCCTATCATTTCAACTCGGCGCGACCTACCATCTGGCAGAACAATCGCCTTCCCTGCTTGCAGTTTTCTTAGGTTTGCAAAATATAATTTGTTTCCAGAAATATGATCTGTGGATCCCGAATCGAGAATCCACCTGTTTCTGAGCAAATCATGCGAACTAGTAAGACAAATTTCAGTATGATTAGTTCTGTTACCTGAGAAATTGCTATAGCAAGGTTCTTCTGTCTTTGGTCCCGAATTTGCGGCTCGAATGAGTTCTGTTATCTGTTGAATCTGCTTGGGTGTGAATCCCTCTTCGTTACCTTTCTGTTCTATTTGTTCTTCGGAACTGATATTGTGCGCATAACTCTTCCTTCTCCGCGCAAGAACATTTTCTTTACCATGGAGATGAAAACAATCATTGTCGGTGTGTCCCGACTTCTTGCAATGACCACACTTCTGTTTCTGATAACAAATGTCGGAAGTGTGCCCTACCTTTTTACAGTAAGTACAGGTAGCTCTCTTCTTGTCTACTTCACCCCTACTCCCGCTAGAGTTTCTTGTGGTTTCTGGTTGTTGTGTTGGTTTCTGACTGTAGAAAGACATCGCATCATCTTCCTTTAAAACCCTACCTCCCAGTTGCTCCTCTTCCTGGACAACCAAGGAGAAAGCTTTCTCCAAGCTGGGTGTGCTCTGCATCGCAAGGATTTGACCACGGATAGATAAGTAATTCTTATTTAATCCCAACAGAAAATGCACCAGTTTTTCCTCTTCGATACTCTTTGCAATTGACTTGTTTATACCGCAAGCACACCCATTACAAGAGCACCTTTGTGGAGGCTGAGCTTGCTCCAGTTCACCCCACACTCTCTTCAGTTTGTTAAAATAATCCGCTACTGATTCTTCTCCTTGCTTAATGTCTCCCAGGTCTCGTTTCAATCCATGGATTACCGCAAGGTTGCTGTGCTCATAATGGGCTGCAAGAGTATCCCAAATTTCCTTCGGGTCATCAACGAACCTGATTGTGTGAAGAACATTACTGGCCAGGCTATTCTTGATCCAAGAAACTACAAGTGAGGTAGCTCTCTCCCAAGCCGAATAACGCACAATCTCCTCTTCTGTTGGTTTTTTTATTTTACCAAGAACGAATCCATACTTATTCTTTGTTTTGAGTGACGTAATCATATCGAATCTCCAGCCAAGAAAACCAGTCCCATTGAATTTTGGAACAAGGACCAGCCCTGGATTCTCTACGGCATGAACAAATATTGGATCGTTGATGTCGATTGTGGTACCGGTTGAAGAAGGTGAAGCCACCACTTCCTTTTCCTTGCCAAGATTATCCGCCATGGAACAAGAATGAAAAATTACTCTTCCTGTGCTCTGATACCATGTTAGAAACTGATAGGAGCATTGAATTTGTAAGCGTGTTTAGGTTGTAACTAGCGTGAGAAAAGCTGTAAACTGCTATTGTATTTTGAATACAGAAAAAAACTATGTTACAACCCTAGCCGTCTGTATACTTATACTAATGAAACAGCAATATATTGTTTGTTGCAAAATATTCTCCCAAGATATTCTCTTTATCTAGTAAGATATTAACTAACCAACTAATATGTTAATAAGGCAAAATAACCTTCAATATCTCAACCTCTAATATCTCTAATATCGATGTAGTACAATAAGTGTCATATCCACAAGGAAATTGATCTTATTTTTCTAGTCTCGGTAGTTAGTAATTGAAATGAAAACAAAATAAGTGGGGGTTTAGCCGGCGGCAAGCTTGATTGTGTTGGTTGAGTAATTACAAGAACAACAAATAAACTAAAGGTGATAGTTTATGGGATTGGATGGAGTACTTTGGGAATTTGGTAATCACCCAAACTACCTAGATATGCTAGCAATTCTTCTTATGTCAAAGTTGCATTTTTAGAACCAAGATAATAACCCTCTAAACCAAAGATGGGCTAAGTCTTACTTAGTTAATTTTAACCTTCAAAATCAATTAGGGTTGAACTCACTAAGTAGCATTAAGCAAGTTCTGGATAAAAGCCTAAAATTATACCCACTAACCCTAGGGGTGTAAATCAAGGGTTCTCTAATAATTTGGTCACAAACCCTAACTCAAAACCAAATTGTAGCAAGGGTTCACCAAGAATGCACTCAAGTGATCAATTTAAGAGCACTGAATGATAATTAAGAGATAAATAATTATATTAGGGCATAACAAGATTCACAAGCATATTCTAGGGTTTGGGGTCAAAAACCCATCCCAAAGCACTAAACGAGTTTACTCAAACATTGGAGCTACAAAGGAGAGAAATGAGAAAGAGATAGCCATTGATGAGAGTGGTTAAGCTTTGAATGAGGTGGGGTCTTCCCCTTTCTTCTCTTCTTCTTCTCTTCTATATTTCTCCTCTTCTATCGCCTCTGTCTGCTCTCAAACAGGGATGAAGTGTGCGAGTCGATGAATGATTTTTTTAATTCTCCAAATTCTACGTTTTAACAAGTCTGGGGCGTCTCTGTGTGTGTGGTTATATCTGGGAGCGTAGATGGGTGGTCTAGGTTTGTAAACCCGGACACAAACCTGGACCATGTCGAAATGTTGCCAGTAGCTTCAGCGAAGGATTGGTCCGGATTTGTAAACCTGGATACAAACCTGGACCATGTCGAAAAGAGGACAGTAGCTTCAGCGAAGGATTGGTCCGGGTTTGTAAACCTGGACACAACCCCGGACCATGTCAAAATCTTGGCAGAAAGTTACGTAAGGGATTGGTCTGGGTTTGTAAACCTGGACACAAATCCATATATGACTAAAAATGCATCAGAATGCCCATTACTCTCATGTTTGGTCCTGTCTTGGTCTCCACTCTCGTGGCACGCATCCCCAAGTCTCGTATAAGCATCCAAACAACTCATTTTCATCGTTCCATCGTGCTCTAATGATCTTTTACCTAAATTGCATCCAAAAGTGTGTAAGTTCACTAATAATTACTATATAATCTATAAAGTGGTGAAGATATGTTATAACCCAAGTAAAATGCAGGTGAATATGAACCTAATAAATATTTTCACCATTTATCAGTAAATCATTCGTAGTTGAAACAAAAGTCGGGAGCTTTTCATATGTAAGTCAAAACTTAATACTATGTCCTGACCATGCACGCTATAAGACACCATCTCATGGGTTCCAAGACGTTGACAAGAACTCAAAATCGAAGAAAATCGCTTGATTTATGAATACTCTCCTCATCATATTCCATAAAGCGGCCAAAGTTATTTCCAAACCTTTGAGCAATCTTTGTCCTGTAAAACATGAGGGAAACCCCATGAACACTGATCCATAAAGGCACCCATTTAAACTCATGATCACGTGGAGCCTTCTCCTTTTGAACCTGTTGTATGGCTATCAGGCAGTTTTCAAAATACCAAGGGTCTTTCCTCTCATCCATCCTCATATTCTCTAGTCTCTAAAATTGAAAAATAAACAATTACATACCCACCTTCTTGACTATCAGATGATCTTCAATGTTCCAAACCTCCCCCAGAGTAAGATAATCTCTTGGTTAACCGGTGATGAAGATAAATGCTTACCCAGAAAGCATAAGTCGAGATTTACCGATTTAGGCTCATGAGGAATATCACCCAAAGAGATGTCTCTACTTCTTTATAAAGAGGGGGTTTTCACATCTCTTGACAAGAGCTTTAAGCAAGGGCGAAGCGAGGAAATATCTATAGGGGGACAGGGGGCGAGATTTTTTTAATAATACTATTTAATATTTTTAAATTACTTTTATTTTTTAAATTAATATAAATTTTCAATATTTTTAATTATATTTAAAAATTGATATTAGATATTAAATTTGACATAAAAGTTTAAATAAAATTGAAATATATAGATTAACATATAAATACGTTTGTTTTATCTTTTTTATTTCAAAATTTTATAACATGGTATACTAAATTATATGTTAATTCAACTAATATAGGACAATAGTTCTAAACTAGTAGTTTTTTCTAAAAATTATTTTGAGTAATTCTAGTATTATTTTAATTTACAAAATCTGTAATAAAAAACTAAAAACACTTGTATTATGGACATAAGGGGTACATGATTAGTAAGATTGGCTTAATAATTCATTTTATTTAAGACTATATTGCTAAAATAAGAATATTAAGAGTTTTTGTATATAATATAGACAAAAAATATTTTTACAATATAATCCTAAAACAAATATTACATATTTATAGAAATTAAATTGATAATAAATAAAACTTAGTGACATCGTGTGATATTTAATAAAATGTTATGGAGCAAACAAATATTTATTAACATAAATAAATTATATAACAATAAAGCTGGAACTAATTTAAGTATGTACCCTAGCCCCGGTCTTCGCCCCTGGCTTTAAGAGAAATCTTCTTAGAAGACATGTGAGAGGAGTACCACTGTGAAGCTGGGCTTTGTTACAATATTTCTATAGAACAATCAGAGGTAGAAGAGGAGGGTTGAGTAGAGTGACATGGAAAAGGATGACTTCTGAAGCTTTACATTGCAAAGTGTTCTTTATGCTATCGGGTCGATTTTTGCCATAAAGGATAGGAAATACGATAATCATTTTTTGAGGAGAATGAAAAAAATGCACCTATAGTAGATTTTCATGACCGGATAAATAGGGAAGAACAAAACTTATGAGAGAGAAAAGATCAGACTAAAACCAAAGATACAAGCAAGATCACGAAGTGGTGGAATTCAAGGTGGGAATAACGAGACAAAAGAGATGATAGAAGCTCAAGTCGAAGAGTGACCCCTTTTCGAATGAAGCGTGGAGCCAAAATTCAAATTTATTGTATTAAGAACTTATATATGTAGATATCTGAAAAATAATAAATGGCTAATGGAAAAATATTCACGATATGACTTAATTTTTTTTTATATTCAATAGTAATTTATACATAGGGTGACAAATATGTGAATGTTAGTTTGACTGTAACCTTTAGATACAAATAAAAAACTCTACATTTTGAAAACAAGTTTGAGTTTGAATTATGGCTGTAAAATGCAAATGTATAAAATATAAGTCACTTGATGATATTAATAATGTTTTAAGTGTGTTTCATTTGTACTTACAACACAAAACAAATTTAAAATGAAGTAATGTTAATTAAAAATAATAGCTATAATAATAATAATTTTAGAAAAAATTATATAAATCAAGTTAAAATTAAGAATAAAATATACTGTATCATATAAAAATATTAATACAAAGGTGATTGTCAAACGTGTCGAACCTACTTAAAACCTAATGTGGCGGTGAGCTAAACTTCATATTGTCCTTGAGTTGTTAAAGTAGTGGTTTTCATATGATTAATCTGTGCAACTCACGGTGAGACTAAGAGTCTGTTCGATACTGAGATTAATCTCCTCTCAATTTCAAACGCAGCAATATCCGCGTTTGGATAGAGCTGGTTTGTGAGAGGGGGTGTGGGGCCAATAGAAAAAGCAACAAATTAAATACTAGCATGTGGCACATATGCAACAGATTAATCTCCTAGCAAAAATTAAGCCAGATATCGAACAGAGCCTAAAGAGATAGAGTTGTGTTTGTGGGTGAAGATGTGAATGTGCCAATCAGGGTGCTTGTCTGGTTATTTAAGATAATCTAAAATAGAAATAAAAAATAGTTTAGTTATTTTAGTTGTGATCGAATAAATTAAGATTTAGTTAAATAATTAAATAAATTGAAAATTGAATTTTTTTCATTAGTGATCTAAATTGAAATCATTCTGGGTTTGTTTATATAAATAATTAGAATTTCTATACTCTTTTATATATTTTTGAAAAATAATTAGTTTTTTCTAAATAAAAATGGTTTCTAGATTTATATTTTTCACCAGAAATTGAACTGAAATACATTTTGGTGAATGGATCAATTGAAATAAAAAAAAAAACCTGATTACAAAATTCCAAAATTATTCAGCTGTTTGATTTAATGAATTAATCAAATCAAATGGGCACTCTTAGACGAAATGTAATAATAAATCACTTTGAGTGATCAGAGCAACAACTAGATATACGACAAGTGAAAGTAAACTTGCGATGTGCCCGAAAGCAATTCTATGGTTAGCAATTAACCAAGCCAGCTGGGTCATCATTCACTTTGATTATTTTAGGCCCATTCTTTTGTCAGCTAGTTAATATGAGAAAAAATAGAGAGAAAAAATAGTTAATATTGATAGATATGACTTATAAAGAGAACAAACTAATTGATAAAATAAACTCATTAGATAATGTGACAAAAGAATAAGGTTAGTTACACCGAAACACTAAGGAAAATTTTGTTCTAGTGACATGATGTAGGGATGGCAATTTTAAACGGATATCCGATAATCCGATCCACCCGATTAAATAAATGGATAAAAATCCGAACATAAATGGATGATAACCGGGTGACGGATAATCGGGTGACGGATCCGGGTCGGATTCGGGTGAACAAATTTCATCCGTCACCCGATCTGATTATCCGTTTAAAGGTTTACCTGCTAACTATTGAGGTACCGAACAGAGTCCTAGTAAATTAAAGAAAATACTATTAGATAAGAAAAAACTTAACGCTGTCATCCGGCCCATCCCTAAATTATTTTCTAATTGTCTTACGTTCACAATTTCACATACAAACCCAAACTACCCAACTTACAACCCTAGATTTTCTCTTACCCCAACCTCTTGCCACTGTTCCGCCACCGCCACGCCAAAATTCTTGATCCCTAATCTTTCGACTCCATCCCTGTACGTCTCGACTGATTGCGGTAAGTTTCTTCCTATGCTTCACCTTAATAGTCCCACATTTCTTTTTCTTTTACAGCAAACACAGTAAGTACGTACTAGCGTTGATGATAACCAATTAACTACAAATCATTGTAATCATAATTAACTGGATTTTGTTTTTCAATTTCACGGATGGAGTCAACACTTAATTGGTTTGTGTCTGGCTGTCTGCAAGTGTGACCGGCTGATCGCACGTCGGTGTGTGTGTCCTGAAACATTTTTGGTTTTGCTGTAATTTTTCTTTGGGTAGAGATCTTATTTAGCTCTAGCTGAGCAAAGACAGTGCATTATTCTTTTATTATACGGGGACTTTTTATATATGTTATGTTTCAAGAATTATTAAAATATTGAAAAATTTATCTAGAAATTACATCCGATTATCACCCGATCCATCCGTTCAACCACCCGCGGATGGTGGACGGATGGATGACGGATGAAAAATAACCGGATGACGGATGGACGGATGATGGGTGATATATCCGGGTGACGGATGCGGGTGAGCTTCACCGATCCGAACCCGATCCGTTGACATCCCTAACATGATGGAATGCCCATAATTCAAGTGATAAGGTCAATTGGATTATAGTCCCCCATCTCCCATATATAGCTGAAAGTTAGAAAAAGTAGAGGAGAAAAATAATTGATATAACAATTAAAGTATGTGACATACAGAGACAATAAACTAGCTGATTAAATAAACCCGGTGAAAAGAATAAGACTGGACTTTACTTTCGTAACGAGTCGATTTATGCCATAGCCCTTGATTAAATTGATTAAAAATATTAACTTAAACATGAATAACCCAAGCAATGCGTTAAATATCTATTTATGATAAAACGTTGCTACTGAAACTTGAACCCCGATCTTTACACATGTCTAGGGTGTCAATTCAACACTCCGTGAGTATGTTTATATTAATCCAATGCATAAAGTGATTATTATTTTTCCAAGTTCATAGGTGCAAATTGACACCACGTGTTCCCCCGTTCATTAGCATAAAAGTGACTAAACTACACAAGTCATGACCAGAGGGGAGTAAAAGTAGTTATAGGATAATAATCCTAATAAACTAAACATATTTCACCAAAATATATCATTAACCTTGGTGGCAATGCATTTTTGACAATTTTTTTAAATAATCTTAGGTCAAGTTTTTAGCATATATTAGATTAGAGGTTGTATTACAAAACTTAAATTAGGGCCCTTCACTAGTATAAAACATGTAACACCCCATCTCGATCTAGACGTGGTTATCGTAAACTTGTCACCATATATACAAACGTTGCAGCGGATTCAATTACATTCCAGGACCTTGCCACGGTCTGACTAACAGGATATACCGAACATTAGTACTTACAAGTCTTAACCAAATACATATCATTCTTACAATCCCCTCACATCCTATACAACTTACTAACTCAAATTACCATACGAGAGTACAATGCACAACTCGTAGGCCACCACTTAACCCGTAACGTCTACCCCGTCTACTCTCATGACGGTCGCCTTCTGACGTTCACCTGCGTAGTAAAAACAGCCCCCAAAGGGGGTCAGCAAAATTGCTGGTACGATCCTCTCATGGCCCCCAAGCTAACGTGGCTACGACGACTAATTGTCGATAGCATGGAGGTTGATTAGATGCACAACATAATAGAAAGTGCAATAAACAACAAGCCAAATATGAACAATCAAGGTTCAAACATAATGAACGACTTAAATGCGTTCCCTTAATTAATGAGTCAATTATTTAACTCCTTAAGTTATGTTTCCTCTTAATCTCAGTCCAACCTTATCTTACCTCAATCTTAATCTTTATCTCAATCTTAGAATACAAACCATTCTCTAAATAGGAATGGTTGTATCTTATCTCAAACCTTATCTCATATATGCCAACCGTTCTCTTATTAGAACTGGTTAACCCTTAGTTCGTTGTTTATTTTTGTAGAGCTTGGTTAACCCTAGCCAGCAGCAGGACACTTACCGGCAATAAACAACATTCTTAAATTGTTGTTGGGATGTAGGCTAGATCCCCCCACACCATCTTAGTATGCCTCCCTCCTAAAACAAGTAGTCCGAGGAGGTCGAGTCTATATGTCGACTCTAGGCGATGAGTCCGAAGACAAGTCATATTTGAAAGTCGGTATCTGATAAGGATACCGACCTACCTCAATACACATGTGCCGGTACCATTCCGGATTCCTCCCCCAAGTTAAAGTTAGTAGAAGTCTCAATGCAATATTTGTTTGTTAAACCTCTTTCGGCTATTAACAAACTAATATTAGGGAGTGTTCCTTAGTCTCACACAATTCGTTACTAAACATTAGTTAGTAAGTTTTCACGGTAAGTTGTGTTAGTTTTCAAACATCACACAACAATACAGTAAGCATAATATTCCGGTTGCATGCTTTATCTTGTTTAGTCGGCACACATAAACAAATAGCACACAAGCCAAGGGACACCTCGTTAGCAAGCAGGTCACAAGAAGACTATACCGTTCACCGTTGGTCGTTCGGTTGCTTACTCTCCTCCGGAGTCCAAATTCTCAAACCCTAAAACATTGATCGAATTGGGTGGTTAATCACTTTTAATTAACCTAGCTTACTTAATCACCAATGATTTCCAACTAAGAACCACTAAGTCATTGTAGTTTAACCTTAACCACTTATGTTACTTACTTCTCATTTTAACTCACACTTGTTAACACCTCCAATGGCCTTAAAACTCCACCAAACAACTCTTAACAACCTTATAATAACATTACCCAACAAGCCTCCTCCATTCACCATGGAAAAACCACATTTTCTTTGTAAATTGACCTGGTCCGGGACATGGTCCGGACCTAAGGTCCCGGACCAATGTCTGTCCTTAATCTCGGCCTTATTTTAGCTATGGTCCGGGACTTGGTACTTACCCAAGGTCCCGGACCAGTCCCTGGGCACATTCTCGACCTGTTTTTAGTGCTGGTCCGGGACTTTATCCAAGGACTAAGTCCCGGACCACATCTTAAACTGTCAAATTTTACAGTTTTGAACCTCTTTCCACACTTGTTCTTTTATCCAACCTTCTTCTAATCTTTCCCAAAGTATTCACACATGTTCTAACACCATATTAACACTTAAAATCCTCCTAACTTATGGATCAACACACCTCTAAATTCCTTGGTCATTATTCAAGTTCTTACTAAACTCTTAACACTTATAACTTAATTCCTTACATTTCCAACATGTAAACTTTGTCTAAAACTTCAACTAACCAAAGTGTTTCTTCACATCCATCTTAACTACTCCTCAAGCATCATCATGCAAAACCCATATGCTTTACTCACACTTCTCAAAGCTATACATAATCTAGCACATGCTTACATCCTTACAAGTCATTATACCTTATTTTTCCTTCAAACTTTGTACAAGTTCCCTAGCTTCCTTCACCATGGTTTTGGTGCCTTAAATTCACCATTAGATCCCCTAGTCCCTCTTAGACATCTACATCTCATTTACTCAATTAACTCACAATTCTCATGATCATACTCTCTTATACATTCTTAGACTTTTTCCTTGACAATTTACAACATTCTCTTGCAATTCTCTCTTCCATCACCCTAGTCCACTCATTACCATCCAACTAGAACCTTATTAATCCACTACTAGCATCTTCACCACTTATACAAGCTACCAAGATCTCTCATTGTTATATTCTCAAGTTCATTCCTAAATCACCTCAAATCATTATACATCATTCCCTCCAGATTTTTGCTCCAGTCTTAACATTCCTCATACCATGATTTTGGTGTGTTTAATACACCCACCAATCATCCAATTCCTCCTGAACAACCCTAGGTCATTAAAATCCTCAAGAATACCTTTGTTAACTTATTTCCACTCAAAATTCCTTTAATGACTCCTAGTAAATCCTAGGTCATATTAAATCATAACTATCACTTAAACACTTGTTTTCTACCCAAATTTCGCCATAGCTTCTCTAGTATATTATCATGCCCAAATGCATTGTTTTCCTCATTCAACCATCTCACACACATCAAGTTCTTTCTCATCATATTTTCTCACCCAAATCGACTCATTCACAACAAACTCAATATAATGCAATAATCTTAAATTGCATAGCACTAAGGCTCTTAAATAACATGGCTCTTAGGCCCTTAAATGACATGGCTCTTAGGCCCTTAAATGACATGAATTTAAACACTGAATTTCCCACATATAAAAGCTTTCAACCTGCAAATACACCCATCAATCTCATAGTAGTTATAATGCTCTCAAAATCCATCTTAAACTTATCTTACTAACTCATTCCCATTGGCTCCTTAGTCACAAGTTCACAAGCTTGTTTAAATTCTTTTTGCTAGGTTATATAACCCATTACATAATGTAAGCTCTAAGCCACATTAGTACTCACCTAAAACTCATCCCTTAAAACTTAAACCACTATTAGGTAAGCAATTTACCTTGTTCTCTCCAGCTTATCTTAACTTCCTCCTTAGACCTTCTTCTTGAATGAATCTCGGCCACCCATTTAATTTCCTTTGCCAATGTTCTAATCAATATACAATGACTCTCATGAGTGCTAAACAATACACTAACCTTAAGGAGTAAACCCTAGGTTAAAAATGTGTTTTAAGGTCTTAAAATGAATATTTTACCTTGAAGTCTTAAGGTAGGCTTGGATATGAATCAAGAAGGACCTCCTCTAGCCCTTGGAGAATAGAATCAAGCTAGAACAATGGATAAAACAAGGCTCCATGAGAAGGTAATTTTCGGTCATGAAGGAAAAGTGATGGACACTTGGTTTTTCTTACATTTTCCTTACCTAGAATGAATGGAGAAGATAATGAACACCTCAAGCTAGCTTTTCCTCCTCCAATGGCGATTTCCCATGGCTCCAAAATGAGGCTTTTCAAATTTTGAAAAGATAGGAAGCAAGGCCTTGGTCTAACTAAGAGAAATTTATGCTTAGTTTTTGATTTGGAGCTAAAATGAGCAAGTTATGGACAAAGCAAGGTGAGGCAACAATGGAGCTGCTTGGGAACGGTTTAGAACAGATAGAAGAAGAAGAAAACCGTGGAAGAAGAAGAGAAATGAAGAAGAGAGGAGATAGGTAGGCTAATATAAGATATTTTGCTTTTAAAAGCAAATAGTAACTTTCTTTACTTTCCTCTTCTTTTCCTTTAATTGCTTAGTCATGTGGTGACTCCCCACATCAAAACCGGCCCCCTCTTATAAATGGAGATATTTATGGTCTTGGTTGACCATCTTATTGACTTATGTTGACTTAAGCTTAATTTGGGCACTATTTGGCACTATTCACAAATTAGTGCACATATTTGTGAAATTTTTGGTTTCCCATTGATTTAGACTTCCTAATGTGATACTAATTAGCACACATGTTGATTAAGATGTAATCATAGGCATTTAGCCACTCAAAACCCATTTCTAAGACAATTTCTCAAAAAGGTGCTTTAAGGAGTCTTAAAGCACATTTTGTGTTTAAGCTTGTTTTTGAGCTTGGTTTTCTTTGGTAATTGATTTAACATGTCCATTAGCATGTTAATAAAGTCTTATAATGGTATTTGGGTGCTAATCAAAGTCACTCCAAGCTTATAGCACATTTTTACCTAAATTGTCCTTAAGGTGTTTTCTTGTGTTTTCCTTGGTTTAAATTGTCTACCAATCTTTCTAAGGCATATTTTAGCCTTACTACATCATAGATTGATGTTTACTTAGCATACTTAGGTTTGGGGTATTTCAAAACAGGTCTATTTTGGTGATTGTTTTGGGTCTATTTCGGCGCTTTTGAACCGCCAAAATGGAGGCCGCCGAAATAGGTGTTCGATTCTATTTTGGCGGTTGTTAGCTAGAAACCGCCGAAATAGGCGCATTTTTAGAACAAAAAAACATACCTATTTCGGCAGTTCCTAGCTAACAACCCCCGAAATAGGTGTATTTTTTTAAAAAATAATTCGCTATTTGCATCATCTTCAACCTCGCATCAAGATGCAGTAGTTCCAGTGATTCGTCGCGCACAGGCGCATAGAGCATGTTCCTTGTTCTCCATTTGCGGCGGTTCCAGTGATTTATCACTGCACAGGCGAAACACAAGAAGAGAATGAAGAGGCATGAGCATGTACGTTTCTTGTTCGCGTAGAGCATGTTCTTTGTTCTCCATTCGCAGCGGTTCCAGTGATCTATCACAACACATGCAAAACACAAGAAGAGAATGAAAAGGCATGAGCATGTATGTTTCTTGTTCTCCAGAGAGAAGGAAAAGTAAGTTCGAGTATATTACCGATTCTGGAATGAACAGCTTCAGCCCCATCTTCAATCTGGTGAGCAAGATGCAGCAGTTCAAGTGATTTATCACTCCACAAACGCATACCAAGAAGAGAATGAAAGTGGAGGCGCAAAGGAGAGGCGTCATTTAGGGTTGTGAATTTGTGTTGAGTGAAGAGAATAAGGAGAGAGAGATTCGAAGGGTCGGAAAATATAAGGTGGAGGCAAATTTTTTAAAAAAATTCATCTAAAAAAACCGGGAGTGGGAAATTTTTTACCGGGAAAACAACCTATTTTGGCAGTTCTTCTCTAGGAACCACCAAAATAGGGTTTCGAAAATTCTATGTCTAGAAAAATAACCTATTTCGGCAGTTCTTAGTTAGGAACCGCCGAAATAAGTGTCTTTTTTTATGCACAGAATTTTCGATGACCCTATTTCGGCAGTTCCTAAATTTTTTTATCCATAGAAGTTTTCAAGGCCCTATTTCTGTGGCTGTAAACAACCGCGAAATAGGCCCTTTTTGTAGTAGTGCTTCCTCCACAATCCACATAAATCGACCCACTTTTCTTCCTAATTAAAAAACCATAGACATATTATGCATCTTACTAGGTACATCATAAACCCTAATCCATAAAGGAACCCATTTAAACTCATGATCTATAACGGCCTATCCTGATCCATCTTATGAAGAGCAAGCAGGAAGCCATTCACAGCCCAAAGTCCATGACACAAAACCGCATGCAAGACCTCTGTTTCCTCAAACTCAAAGATAAAGATATCCGACCCTCCTTTGCAAAATCGTAAGATGCCAAAGTTGCTCCAAGTATGCCCAAGTACATATCTGCACTTGTGGTTTGGAAAATAGCTTTCTTATTATACATTGATCATAGTAAAATATGGCTTTATAAACTTCTAGAACCTTCATTGAGATATGCTCTTCAGAGGTTGACATGCAAAAGAAAGTGATCAAAAGCCAAGACAATAGAGGACTACTCGGAGAAAAGACAAGAGCATGGAATACAAAAAGGTAACTATTGATGTAGGGTTGTAAAAATAACCGTGCACCTTACATAATCCCAACAAAAGATAGAAAGTTAAAGAAACATCTAGAAAAGTTAGGCCCAACATGTGAAAACCATTCGCATGCATCCACAAAGAAAAGGCCAAAGCCAATAGACAACACAAAGCTAGGAGGGCGAAGTCCAGACCGCACAATTTATCCATGTTTACCTTCTAATGCTTAGCCCACACCACCCATCACCACAAAACAAACTGGTAAGAAACACATGAGTTATCGGCTTTGAACTCTTCCATCTACTCTTTCCGTTGACCTTTCAAGGCAAGGTAGGTAGCAGCAGCAGCTTTGTAAGGTAGTTTTCCATACCTTGTAATAGCCGACTTATATGACTTTGCTTCAACTGGTGCTATTGAATCTGGTCTGTTTGTAGTAAGCAATTCCTTTCTTGGCTTCAATCTATGCCTTACTGATGGGTGATGCTTTCTTTTGTTTGCCTATCCACTATTTCTGGAATAAAAGCTCATTTAAAACCTTAAGAAGATAAAGAGACACAACACGAAACCCAAAAAATGAGTTAAATCTGGGGAATCTAATAAGGTGAACCATAACTCTCGACAAGAAGCAAAAGTAGGGTACAAAAATAGGAGATAGGGAAACAGTGCTCTCGCCGAAGAGAGAAATATAATATTGCTAACCCGACAACTAATCTAATGAATGACATCAAACAGACCCAATAAAATTGTTGCTTGGTTATCTTTGTAATAAGCTAACATCTTAGTATCATACACATATAGTATGTTGTTATCATCATAATAAGTTTAACATTTTCATATAATGTATGTTTGATAACTACTGTTCAAGTTTTCAAAATAAAAAGTTACTACTATTCTAATAATTGTTAACCTTTAGAGTAAATATAGAAAAAATTATTTATAAATTGCCTAATAAACAACCCAAATAATAATTGCAATAAAATGTGCTCCATCCGCCCGTATTTGACCTTCTCATTTACTATTTGGATGTGTTATTTGACATCAATATTTAACATGTAAGATAACATAATGTTACAAATTTAAGTTTTGTAGTATAATCCTCATGCCAAAAACTATATGTTGTAGAAATTTATTTTATAAAATTATTTTATCTTATATATTTCATATTGTAGTGAAAAAATATGTCAAAAAATAAACATGAAGGTCAAAGTAGGACAGAGGTAGTAGTTACCATATTACTTTTTTATTTTTATTTCCAATCTATGTTAAGAAAGTTATTTTATCCAACCTAGTATCAACTATTTATCTAAACAGAAAACTATTGTAGTACCAATAAACAGAATATCTAGCAAAATGTACTGCACAAAAAACTGACTTACTAGTCGTCACACTCTTCACTGTCCTCCACCGTTCATGTTTCTTCAACCCTAGGATTGATTTTTCGTCACTCTATATTGCTGTGGTTTGCTCACGATCTATGGGGAGGACAAATCGCGATTCGATCCCACGATCCTACGATTTTACGATCCAAATACATATTTACGATCCGGATCGCAAGTAGGATCGGAGCCATATAGGATCGTCAAAGGATCACGATTCCATTGCACGATCCTACGATCCTACACTCTAGATCCATAGTACGATCCTACGATTCCATCGATTCCAACTTTGTTTACAGTTTATCTTTTTCGTATCAATATGAATTATATTTTAATAACATATGAACAGAAACAAAAAGTTCTCAAAATTTTGTAGATAGTTTCATAATCCATAAACTATTATGACTTTAAACATTGCAACTGGATATTATTAAAATGACTTGTATATGTAGATTTATTTGAGGTCACTAAGCGGATAAGGATTAAGATTGGAATATCACTTATTGTTACTCTCCATCATGAAAGATTAAAATATGTACCTAGGTGTTCAAAAAATATATAACATTTAAAGCGTTATTTAATATTGTAATGATTAAAAAATTCAAAGTTATAAAGTTCTAAAGTAGAAATGAAAAAAAACTTAAAAGATCAATACAAATTTATAAAATATTATTGATTACTTTTTATCATTTTTTTCTTCTTGGTTTATAATTGAAACAATAAGTTGTTAGAACTCATTTTGGAATTATGTTCCATTGCTTACTTAGGCTGCATTCGCCGAGCGCATATTTGTGGTTGTTTTGGGGGTGGTCCCCGTGTGGGTCCCACGTGGGTCCTACATTCTACTCCAATAATATACTGCCACATATAAAACAACCACAAAACAGCCAGACCAAAACAACCACAAAACAACCCTGCCGAACGTAGCCTTACTCTTTTGAACGAGGATGAATCGGAAAACACATGATTTTGTTATAAATAACTTGTAGCTCATAATGTTTATTGGGAGGGTGATGAAAGAAATAAAAATGTACATGAAAATTATGTAATCTGTGGATTGATATATGTTTAACCTATCTTATTAAATTTTATCTTTTTATAGACAATATTATGAGAATTCATGTAGTTGCTTATCTATATTTCAATTTTGTAAGCGTACTATCATTGTTGTTGTCTTAAGTTTTATTTTTTATAATAACGCTATATATTCTTATTCAAATTAAACTTTATACTTTAAATAGAAATTGTTTATAACATATGTACAATTTTAAATAATCACTTTTTGTAGAATCAAAGGTTCCCACATTCGATCCCACTATCCGATCCTAAGGGTCACTCACGATGTTACACTAGGATCGCGATGGGGAGGGAGCGGACGGGAGGAATAACCGCTGTCGGAGGCTTAGCAAAATGAGCAGGTGGAGGAATTTGCGGAATGTTCGCAAGAGACTTGGGGTATCGAAAACTAAACATCTTATTTCATATACTGAAAGTAACTCTATATTGTTTACAGAGAGGTTTGCTATTTGTATTACCAACAGACTTGACTACCTGACACGGCTATATATACTAATACAATATATCTAAGACATAAGCTAGAGATAACATAACCGTTACACAATATGTACAATATATGTTATCTCAACACTCCCCCTCAAGAAGTAGGGCAGATAAGTGCACAATTCTTGCAACACTTTACTGATGGAATACAATCTCAACACTCCCCCTGACTAATGCAGTGCTCGTGAAGGAAAGGAAGTGCAGGTCTGGTGGAGAAATTCTCTGTACTCCTTTGCCGTGACTTGCTTAGTCAGTACATCAGCAAGTTGTTGCTGTCCTGGTGTGTAGTTGAGAACAATCAGACCGCTCTGCAGTTTTTCTCTAACAAGGTGGCAGTCAACATCGATGTGCTTGGTCCGCTCATGGAAGACCGGGTTCCTCGCAATGAAGATTGCTGCTTTGTTATCGCAGTTAACTTTGATTGGTTCAACCTCTTCTACACCCAGCTCATGTAAACAGACGCGACAGCCAGGTCAGTTCAGTGGTGACTCGACGGATTGAGCGGTACTCTTCATTCTGCTGTAGAGAGAGCAACCGTCTCCTGTTTCTTTGACTTCCAACTGATTGCAGCGCCTCCCAGGAGTATGATGTAGCCGCTTATGGACCGCCGTGTGATAGAGCAGCTTGCCCAATCTGCGTCGCAGTAGGCTATTAAGTCCAGATTGGTGCTGTGTCTGTAATATATTCCTTGCTGTATGGTGCCTTTGATGTACTGCAACAGGTGATATGCTGCTGTAAGATGTTCTTCTTGTGGCTGATGCATAAACTGACTCAGGTGCTGCACTGGAAAAGACAAATCGGGACGTGTGTTAGTCAAAAAATTTATACGACCAAGTAATCTTCTATAGTAACTTGGGTTTGCAATGATACTTCCCTGTATTGTCTCCAGTTTGCTCCCTGTTGGCAGTGGTACAGATGCTGTCTTTGAACCTTCTGAAATGTATTCTGCCACAAGTTCTGTAGCATACTTACTTTGAGTAAGTATTATTCCACCTGCAGTGTATAAAAACTCCATTCCCAAGAAATAGCTTAACTTTCCAAGATCCTTTATTCTGAATCTTTTGTCCAGCTTCTGTTTTAGATTGGCAATTTCTGTTGGGTTGTTACCAGTTATGATCATATCATCAACATAAATGCCAATAAATGTTCGAAAAGAACCATCATATTTGATGAATAATGAGTAATCATTTTTTGATTGTATATACCCTTGCAATTGTAGAAAAACAGATAGTTTTTCATACCATTGCCTTGAGGACTGTTTTAATCCATATAAGGACTTGTGTAATTTGCACACTTTTCCTTTATAGATTTCTTGCATTCCTTCCGGTATTTCCATGTAAACTTCTTCTTCTAAGTCCCCATGGAGGAATGCATTGTTAATGTCAAGTTGGTCTATTTGCCAATGCCTTTTTACTGCTACAGCCACAAGGGTTCGAATTGTAGTGATTTTTATTACGGGGGAAAAGGTCTCCCAATAATCCTCACCGTATTTTTGAGTATAGCCCTTTGCAACTAAACGTGCCTTGTACCGCTCCAGACTACCATCAGCTTTGAATTTCAGTTTGAACACCCATTTACATCCTATTATTCTTCTGTTTTCTGGTTTGTCTACAACAGTCCATGTCTTGTTTGTTTGTAAGGCTTGGAATTCCTTGTTCATAGCTTCTACCCAATTGGGGTTTCTAGAGGCTACGTTGTAAGTTTTGGGTTCTTTGAGAGAATGGACGTTGTTTAGAACAGAATGAGAATGAGCTAATAGGGCTGTGGTATCGATAGTGTTTGTGGCTGGAATGTTCACAACAGAAACAGATAGACGGTTGGTGTTTTCTTTGTTTTTGTGAATCATTCTTTCACATAGGATATTACTAAAGATATCACTTGAAGGAAGGTGGCTTGTCCTAGGAAATAGTCTGTAGATGTGTGGGAATAGACCTTTCCCTATTGGATCTTCGCAGGGTGTTGTTGTTATCAGTCTCCTGGTTTGGTTCAGTAGCTGGGGTAGATGTGTCTGGTGGGACAGTAGTGGTATGTGGCTGTGATATTTCAGGGGTTTCTGTGGTGTTTGTGTCAGGAATATCTGTGGAGTCTGAAGGTGAAAGATCTGGTTCAGTGTGTCCAAGTTCAGTGTGTGGTTGTGTGTGTGGGATTGTTTCTTCAACAAAACTGTATAATTCTTCAGTATGCTGCTCTTGGTCATACTGGTCTTTATCAGAGTTGTGAGACTTGTCATGGAGGGGAAAGATGGTTTCATGAAAAATGAGGTCTCTGCTTATTGTTACAGTTTGTGTGGTTAAGTCTAGAACTTTGAAACCTTTCTTATTGTCGGCTAAGCCAAGATAAACACATGTACTCCCACGAGGTTCAAACTTTGATTTGTGTGGTCTAACATCTGTTTTATAGCAGAGACACCCAAATGTTTTTAATGATTTATAATCTGGTCTTTGGTTGTATAGCTTTTCATAGGGTGTAAGACCTTCAATGGATCTAGATGGCAACCTATTTATTAGGTAAGTGGCATATCTAATGCATTCGCCCCAGTATTCTAAACTTAGGTTGGATTGGAAGAATAAAGCCCGAGCTGTTTCAAGAAGATATTTATGTTTGCGCTCTACTACCCCATTTTGTTGGGGAGTGTGAGCGCAACTTGTTTGATGTATAATGCCATTATCACGAAAGAATTTAACTCCCTCATTACTAGATCCAAGCTCCAAAGCATTATCACTTCTAATCTTCCTAACCTTCTTGTCAAACTGCGTTCAACAAGCTTAATGAAGCTAATTAAAACGTGAAAAGCATCAGATTTTTGTCTCATTAAGTGTGTCCAAGTGCTTCGAGAATAATCATCCACAATAGTTAAGAAGTAACGACAATTGTCATAAGTGGGAACCTTGAATGGTCCCCAAATATCAACATGAAGAAGGTCAAAACAAGCATTACTCTTTATTATAGAATCTGGGAAGGCTTGTCTGATGGATCTAGCTTTACAGCAGGTTTCACAAGCTGTTGAATCAGGCAAATCATTCTTTGCAACCAAATCTAAAACAGAGAGTTTATTAAAAGGAACGTGACCTAATCTAACATGCCAAAGCCAAGCTTTCTGTTTACTTTTGGTTATACTGGAACATGTAATCCTATTCTCTATACCAGGCCTATTGCATGCCAATTTATTCATGGCTTGGTTATCCAGGATGTATAATCCTCCTACAACATTTCCAATAGTCAGAGGAGCATCAGATTCACGGTCCTGCAGATAACAATTATTTTCACTGAAGCACACATCAAGACATACTTGTTGAGCTAGTTTCCTTACAGATAAGAGGTTAAACTTAAAGGATTCAACTAGCAAAACATCATTAGGACAAAATTCTCACTAAGACGAACACTACCATATTTATTGACAAGCTGGGTATGTCCATCAGGCATAGCTATTTCACGTTTTTCAACCAGATTATGCATTTCAACAAATAATTTTGCATCCCAGCACATATTTTCAGAGGCACCAGTGTCGATTATCCACGATCTAGTACCAAAGAAGTCAGATTGCGAATTCAGTTTACAATTGTGGATAAAAGACGTACCTGAGAAAACGCATTCTGCATTTATGTTTTTGTCGGAGCAATCTTTCTGGAGCAATTCCATCAAACGGTCATATTGCTGGGAATTTAGCCCGGAGATGGGAGAAGTACCATGCGTCAGATGTGGAGAGACATTGTCGACGGTGGCTGTGGCGACGCCGGCTACTGGGGAAGTCTTCTTCTTCCACCAATCGGGATAGCCAACTATTTCGAAGCAAGAATCCTTTGCGTGTCCCTTTTTTTGGCATTTGGTACAGTGGAGCGCCATTTTGTTGGGATCCTTGAAGAACTTCTTCGGAGTTTGGTATGTGGCAACCTTGGTTTTGTTCACCGCAAAAGCTAGGGTTTCTTGACTGGTAGACCCGCTGCGAATTGTATTCTGTCGCCGTTTCTCCTCTTGGATGATTAGCGAGTAAGTTTGCTCTAATGTCGGCAGTGGATCCCTCAACAGTATGTTGCTGGCAACATTAGAGTAGCTGTCATTGAGGGCCATCAAGAATTGCATCGTCCTTTCCTGTTGATGAAGATCTGCGTACCCTTTCTTGGCGCTACAGGTACAAGCGGGTTTCTTGTCGAGAACTTGAAGATCGTCCCACATCCTTCTCATCTTGGTGTAATAGACAGAGACGGGATCCTCGCCTTGTTCGATTTTTCCCAGCTCCTTCTTTAGGGCATAAATTTCCGCCGCATTCGCCTGTTCGTAGCGATTGCAAAGCATGTCCCACGCATCAGCTGCTTCTGTGTAATGGAGGACAGATTCTGCAATATCTTGGGCCATACTTTGCGACAGCCAAGCTATGACCATGTTGTTGCATTTCTCCCACGCTGCGAATTTTGGATCTTCACTTCCTGGCGCAGTAATCGTCCTATCAAGCAGGCCGGACTTGCTTTTAGCTTTCAAAGCAACTGTGACTGCTCTCTTCCAGACGCCAAACCCTTTCCCGGAGAAGACATGCGCAATCTTCGTTCCTGGGTTATCATTTGGATGGAGGTAAAGGGGGTCTTGTGAGTCGAGTTCGAATTTCGTCCCCTGCGCCCTTGTTCTTTGCTCCAGATGTATCCTTTTCGCCTTCACCCTTGTCCGCCATCTTTGATCAAGAAATCGAACTGGCTTTCAACCTTGTCTTGAAATCTCGTCCCGGCGATGAAAGGGATTAGGTTAACTAGCTCTTGATACCATATCGAAAACTAAACATCTTATTTCATATACTGAAAGTAACTCTATATTGTTTACAGAGAGGTTTGCTATTTGTATTACCACAGACTTGACTACCTGACACGGCTATATATACTAATACAATATATCTAAGACATAAGCTAGAGATAACATAACCGTTACACAATATGTACTATATATGTTATCTCAACATGGGGCGAGAGGTTTGAAGCAAGTGTGAAATGGTGCAATTCAGGGGGTATTCAAAAACCGGGTGAAGTCGCAACAACAAATAATCAGCCGGATAAGAATGATACATTAGTCCTGGAGCAGGATAAATCTGAGACGATGAGGGTTGCAGCGCAATAGACAAATTACAAATTCGTTAACCTAGAAATGAAGGCGTCAAACAATGCAATGTGGTCGAAGATTTTGGTGTGATTGTATCCACCAAATTTGGGGAGGTTCAGGGTATATCAAAACACTGGCAATGGACATTCATCCGAGCTCTGATCGGATCTCAAATTCCGTATACTGTTGTGAGCAAGTGTGTTCAGGAAAAGTGGAACTTCGTCGAGAGGACATGGAGTGTCTTGGAGAATGGAGTGTCGTTTTTTTTGGCGCAACAACCCTCTAATAATGCTGTGGCAGACGGTGGAATCCAAGAGTCAGTCTAGAGTTCTAAAGCTTATCCTCCTCTCTGATCCTGTATCGTCTTCAAATATGGTTTGAGCAGATTTCTCAGTCGTGTTTGCAAGGATTGGGATACCCATAGTTGTCGATAATCTGACCAAACGAGATATCAATCTCGCTGAACTCAAGCTTTACAATCAACACCTACAATCATCATTGATCATGGTCCTAACCGACTGGTAAGTCAGACTTATCATCATGGTTTGATAGAACAAGTAAAAAGCAACTGATTCTGGGTCTCCTCATTGCGTGCCCTGACATTAGTAGCAACTGTCTGCTTAGCAGTATTTGGGTTTATTCATGCCATATGTGTTTAATTCAGGGGATTCTCACTTGCAACAAGCAAGTGTTCTTCAACAACAAAAACAGGAAACGTAAAACCAAAATGGGCTTATTATTATCGACCAAACTGGCCATCTACCAGTGTTTTTTTTGGTGGATACTACTACTACTACTACTACACTTAAGCGGTGAAATCCGATTATCTAATGGTGTTGAAATAGAATTGCATACATACATACACGTCATTATAAGATGTTCGATAGTTGTATCTTAATTATATCTGTATATATACAGGGAGTGTATAGATGATACTCATCTCCTTCATTCTCCCACTAGGATGGAACACAGCTGGTAGTAATCAAAATTTTAAGCAAATATGGGGAGCACCATAAGACAGAGACATGAGTAACACCGCGGCTTCTTCGACCTCACCCATCTTCCTTCTTCTACTCCTCCATTCACGTCTTTTTCTCCGTCTGAACTCCTCATCATCGTCGCTGCTGTGTCTGTTTATATTCTGATTATTCAAGTCGAACCCAGATCCCTTTTTTTTGAATCCCACGAATGGTACTACCTTCGTATTAAATTCCTCTTGATTGCCGACCCTAGTAGTAGTATTAGTGTTATTATCATCCACCACCACCGCAGCTGATGTTGTTGTTGTGGTACTGCTGCCGGTGCTTCCACTGTACGAGGTAGAAGAATAAATACAGCTGCTCTGATGATGATGATGATGATGATGATCCTTGTCAGTGGAGAAGAGGTGTTGCAGCTGTGTTACATCGTTGATTTTGGGTGTTGTTCGAGTATTGGATCGGGATGATGCTTTCCTCTTCCTGTATCTGATCCCGCAAGCGTTACATAAGGACTACAACATGATCATGATGGAAAATAAAAGGAATCAGTTTAAGATTGTAAGGTTTGATTCATAAAAAGAGAGTAGAACTGTGAAGGTTAGGGAAAATCTAAAGAAGATTTTGAATTACCCTGGGACCAGCAGGACCGGTTCTCCATAAGGGTGTTCTGGTGGCCTTGCAATCAACGCAGCATTTCGTATGATCGCTCATCGTTTTTTCTTTTTTCTTGCTTTCTACTGTTGTGTGTGTCCAATTGCTGGCCTGGCGTCAAGGAAGTAATGATGACTGGTGATTCGAATTGGATCACGCTCTCGAAGAATCACTGCTTGCTCCCAATGATCGAAGAGAATCCAGAGTTGATGAAATCTGAAGTTGGGAGGAAAAATGAGAAAGGGAGGTGATTGATCAGGTCAGGCCCAAGGGAGTATGAGATTCCTCCTCTTCCCTGCTCTGTTGTATTCCGTTTATACAAGAGATAAGATTGTTGGTTAATGAACCAACCAACGGCTGCTGCTGTCTATATAAATAGAAACAACAGTTTGGGGTTTAAATTGAGGAATCAAGGGAAGGGGGTCGGTGATTAAACCACGAAAAAACAAAACCCTTCAGCCAAATGACAAAAACCCCTTTGTGTTCTTGGAGAAACTTCCAGCACTCACCACTCAGTCTGATGGGAGAACAAGGTCAGGGTCAACGGACACCCCACCGTCGAAGGAAAATGAAAGCCATTTCTTTTGATAATTTCATTAGTTAGTAGTACCGGGTGGGGGAGCCGAAACTTGAACCGCAGACTGACGAGGACGTGTCAAATTCCAAGGCATGCTTATATGAATATGAGGCACACGCCGCTGTCTTTCTATCCACTCTCCACCTCGCGCGTGCCTGCGTGCTTTTGCGGCCAAAAAGGAACCTGAGAAGTGAGAACCTCATCCCCCCATCAGCTCTATCTGCTGACGTGCTGCCTTGTCGTTCGGTTTCGGTTGGGAGCAGAACCGGAACCGCTCTTTTATGGAGCAAAGTAGAGGATCATCGATGAATAATGGGCAATGGATGATGATCGCTCAACGTGGACGGATTCGGTGGACCCATTGTGTTACTTTGTTGGTCCGATCCAGTACTATCTTAAACCGAAGACTTCCCATTATCTTACTGGGCCTGTACCGGCCCCAATGATCGGTTTATCTTCTATTATTTTCAGTTCTTATCATCATCTGTTCTATCCTATCCATCTCCCTAGATGTTAGTGGATCTGATAGAGCTGAGTACACGATTATATTGACTAACTAATAATCGAAGATTGAAAATGAAAACAACTTTAGGTTAATTCAATTATAATCAAATTAACTGAACTTAATTATGATATTCAAATCCAAATCCTGTTTGAGTTCGACTCATGTAGATTGTGCAGTGACAGTGCAAGTGTGCAATGACGGTGCAGGGACTGTGCTGTGCTGTGAGCTTGTTAAGTACCTATTGTAGTGGAATATTGTTGATCAAGCTGTTTTTGAACATTATTTTTGTTGACTAGGTGAAGGTAGACCGTAGATTTGACCCAAGTGCTATGAAACTTGCTTGAGTTGTCACACGAGGACTTAGATGGTGGACCACTAATGTAATTGTAGTGAGGGGGGTGGGGAGCGGGGAGATGGCAGCCAAATTAGGAATTACATGGTGGACCACTGATGTAATTTTTGTGGGGGGATGGTAGCAAAACGATTGACATATGTAAGTAAATAAATTTGACATATTGAGATGAAGAATTTATTAAATATCTTAATTACTGTTGGGTCATTAATTGTGTTGTGATTGGTTCGATATTTGACATGTTTTATGTTTTGGAACCAGATGTCAACAATCATCGACTTACCTAATGGAACAGATTCAGATTCATTGAATTACCAAGTTTTTTGTATTTCAAAAGTATAATCGTCTGAACCACTTGTTGACTATGAAGATTAAAGTGCTTACTGAATTGATTTCCTCTGGAACGATTCAAAAGAAATTAATATTTATTTATGTTGCTTCTTGGAGTCTTATAATAACCTTAGTTGTTGTTGACTTTGCGTTCCTGTAAATATTACTTTTTTTTCCTATATTACTAATGTACATACAATCTTTCCTTCTCGTTCATTGTTTGTTTCTAATGTATAATATTGTCACATTGTAGATAGCTTCCGGTGGAACCCAGCTTCTGCCTGAGTCTGTTGCTTTTGGATATGAGACTAATTGTAAAGCTCATGCTAAAGAGATTGGATTAGGAGGAGCATCATCCTCATTAGCTCCTCCCTCATCGTTCATGAGAAGAAAGAGAAGGTAATTTAACCTACATCTGATGTTTGGAATCATGTCATTAAGATTGTTGATAAAAAAATTGGTGAGTGTGTCCATTGTGAGAGTTTCTTGCAGTTGGGTGCAAATCTACTGATCCTAGTTCTTTGCAGGCTCATTCACTTTATTGTTTTAAACGTTGTATTCCAAACAAATTGAGATGCATTATGAATGTTGATAGAGTAATAATATATTGTAAATATGATGAAGCTGAGACAAGAAGGTTTATGGAACTTATTCTTTTTTGTGTGATCTAGATTTAAATTTCATCTAGGTGAACGATAGCTAGAGACATATTAGGTAGTTTAAGGAGGATAAACTAGCATTTACAGAGATTCGAAAATAAATGAGCAAATAATTTGCATTACAACTGATACATGGCTGCCCCAATGCATAATTTGAGCTTTATATCATTGACCGCTCATTATATGGACAAGGATTAGATTTTACATTAGAAGATATTAAAATTATTCCCGACAAACAACCATAAATTGGAGTATATCAGAAAAACCATCAAAGCTCGTCTAAGTAGGGTATAGAAAAAATATTCACAATTACAGTAGATAATGTTAGTGCCAAAGATCATGCTATCGAGTACTTCCAGAAAACGTAAAGATTTTGGGTACATGTGTGCTGATTGTAAATACATCTACATGAGATGTATTGCTCATATTTTGAAACTGATTGTTGTTGATGGTTTAAAGCACAAAAGGCTAAAAATGTTGTCAAAAAGATTAGAATTGTTGTGAAATATGTGAATAAAATCACCACAACTGTTTGATAATTTCAAGCGTTGAAAGAGCAATGATTGAGAGTAAGGCATTGTCGAGGCTTGATGTCAATACTAGGTGTGATGTACAATGAATCATACAAATTTGATAGGGCCTTTTACATTTATGCAATAGATGAAGATAACTTCAACCATGAGATGTTGGATAGTAAATCTGGTTTTCTTAAAAGTGAAGAGTGGAATGTTGTAACAAAGATGATTATATTTCTTGAAAAAATTATGGGTTGACTAAGAAAGTCTCTGATTCTTCATATGTCACCGCTAACTTCTTCAGTGAAATCACTCAAGTAGCTATCGACTGGAAGGGTGGTCTAGAAGTGATGATTGGTTGTTCAAATTTAAGGTTGTAAAGGTGTAGGAGAAATACGAGAAGTATTGGGGTGATTTTCAGAGAATGAATGTATCAACTTACACTGATTAGACTCTTGATCCACGACGTAAGCTCAAGTATGTTGTCAAAGATATGCATCTGGAAGAGGGAACCAAATATGCAACCATGTAAGGTGTGGTCTTAATGAGATGTTTAAGTGGTATGAAGACAATGTTAAACATGCTCATTCAAGTGGTGGTAATGAGGCTTCTTCATTAGCAGCCCCAACTTCTTTAAATATCGAGTCGCAAGTGACAGATTGAATGTGTGTGAGAGAAAAAAAAAACATATTCAATTAGAGAAGGAGATGATATGAAATACCCCAAATTAATAAAACATGGATTAAATATTTAATCACATTAATTAAGGCCTAAACATGCCTTAAAAGTCAACTGAGAACAACAGTGGTCAACACAAAACAAGATGTTGCACCCTTTGACTGTTAAGGGTAAATAAATACCCAAATGAACTTCTTAGGACCTAAAAATTTGTCATAAGTATATTGACATAATATTAAACATATTATAACCGTTGGACAACACTCCAACACAAAGAAAAAGCATTTACATGCTTCAAGGTCAAAAAAGGCAAAAAGGTGCTATAGGAAAACCTTAAAAATCAAATGACCTCTAAATGATATAAAATTGAATACCATGATCAAATATCATGTAAGGAACAAACAAAACCGTTGTCAAAGAAAACAGAGCCCAGAAACACCTTGCGACACAAAATGTGCACTAAAACTCCTTAAAGCACGTTTTTGTGTAATCGCCTTTTAAATTGGTTTTAAATGGGCTAAAAGGTTATAAATACCTTTAAATATAATAAAATATCATATTATATGATATTAGGAATTTAATTCCAGAAATTTACGAATTTTTACAAATTTAATATTAAAATATTAATAAAACCCTAAAGTGGGGCCCGTTTGGGTCAACATTGACTAAGTTGACCAATGTTGACCATTGACCACGAAATGGACTAAAATCAGATAAATAAGTCTCTTAACAGACCAAGAGACAAGTCCCATGTGACAATTAAATATGTCCTTACTTTAGCATAAAATAAAAAAAAAGACATACTTTACCTTATAAAAAAAAAGGTGGGCTCCACTTACCTTTCCCATGTGAGCCAGCTGATTTGGAGCCTCCATTTGCTCCTCTTCCTCTTTGAATTTCGTGGCTCCAAGCTGGTACAAGACAAGAGATGAGTCACACATTCATTAAATGAATTAAAGTAACATATTTACTCCATTTTCAACCAAAATTTGAATCAATCAAGCCCTACCTTTCTCTTATCTTCAACGGCTGCCCCCTCCTCTTGTCTCCACTGATTGAGCTTCAATTATCCAACCCCAATCAGACTTGATGAGTCATCAAGCAAAATCAAAAAATGCAAAAAAGGTGCTTTAAGCAATTTAGGTCATTTCCTTCATTCCTCCTTCACGTGGAGCTCATGCCAACAGCTCTCTTTGGCTCCCTCCACCGTAGGTAAGTTCCCAAGCCATTGAGAGGTTTCAAGCTCTAGGTAAGCTCTTAAGGCATAAAAATGCCCATTTTCTTCATCTTTCCTTCCTTTTTCGATTGATCTACACTCCAACCTTTTCTATACATCTATGTAGAGTGATTTGGAGGTTAGGAAGGTTTCGTACATAACCAGATCTAAGGAGGAAAGTTCAAGTCTTGACCATTTAAGGTAAAAATGTGCTTTAAGCTCATAACTTTTGATTCCCTTCAAGTTCGGCTGTGAAACTTTGTCATAGCCTCTCTTCTTCTCCTTTTCATGTGGAATCTGTTGGTTAGCCATTTGGAGCAAGGATGGCCGAGATCCAAAGGAAATACCCTCTTTTAAGGCATTTTTCCAAGGTAAAACCTAATAACAAGGTAGCATTTGAGATCTAGCTATTTCCTATGTCAATATGGTAGATCTAACACCTTGTGGTGTTTGATTCAGGTCGAAACCATCTTGAACTCTCCTTGCATTCTTAAGGTGATTTTTGCCTTAAATCTTACATTAAATTACTTCTTATGGTTAGATTCTTGGAGACTAACTAGGCCTTGTTTCTGTTGAAAACATGTAAAACAAGCTGTGGAGAATTTCTACTTAAGGTGGCGAACCAAACAAGGCTACCTAAGCTAAATCAAGGTATAAATCACTTAAAACCTTAACTTGATACATTAAACAAGTTTAAGTATTGTAATTAATTGCCGTGAGTGAAGAGAAAATAAGGTCTTGTTTGACCTTAAAATGTTTAAGGAATGGTTTAATAAATTTTATAACTAATTAAACAAGCATAATTGTCAAATTTAAGACATTATGTGGAAGTTTGGTAATTAAAAAAGAATTATGGTGAGGCCGAAATTTATATGTATTTTGGGACATTTATGTGTAATTTATTTTGTGAGCAAATGTTTGTAATAAGGCCATGTATTTTAGGCCATTTTATTTATGCATTTACAAGCTTTTAATTAAGTTTAAGTAGTATAAATGCATTACCGAAATAAATGGGGTATTAGGTGTAATTAAATTAAATTTGGGGGCTTTAGAATAATAAGGCCGAAAATTAGAGGTAAAAAGGAGTTAAAATAAAGTTTATAAGATTTTATAAAGTTTTGGGTTAAATGGTGAATTCTAGAAAGTTTGGGTACTAAACCGTAATTATAAGGAATTGTGGTCAAGGAAATATTAAGGAGGTCAACCTTGACCATATGCTAGGTTTTGACCAAAATAAATAAGTTAGATAACTTATTTAAGGTTTTATAAAAGATAAGTATCTTATGGTAATATTTTTATGACATATGTGGTAAATATGTTATTACCAAAAATAAAGGGTGTACAATGGTATTTTAAACACCCATGGGCTATTAGGAATTTTTAGGAATTTATTGGGTTGTTTTTGGAATTAAAATAAACTAATATGTATAATATATAGTTATTATGTCATTATGACACTTTGGAGAAAATAGATGGTGGAATGGTAAATACCAAGAGTATATGGGTTAATAAGGATATTTATAACCCTTTGGTGGAATTTGGTGATTTTTAGAATTATTAAGAGAATTTATTGAGATATGTGTATAAGATATGTTTTAATGATATGGAAAACTATATGTTATAAATAGGGCCAAATGGCAATTATAGAATAGCACAAGGGCTGTTCGGAATTTACAAAAATAACCATAGGTTACGCTCTTTTATAAGTTAGAAATGTTATATTAAATGGATATATAACATGGTAAAAAGAAAGGGGTGATTTTGTAAATAAAGGAAATTATGGTTTAAGGAAAAGTATAAGGTTTAGTATATGCCTGAGGCAATACAATAGTTTTGTATAAAAACTATAGATTATAAGTTAAAGGAAATAAAAATATCATAGCAAATGATATTAGTTTTGGTATAACATTACATAATGTTATGTGGTCAAAAGGGAATTTAAATAAATTCAAGGGCTATACCGAAAATATAAAGGTTGGAAAATGAATTTTAGACTACGGTCTACTATGTTATAAATGTTATGACAATTAAATGGTATTAAGGTGGGTTAGATGGAATTAAATAAGGAAGGGTACTCACATAAAATAATGTGACAAACTATAAATAAATGGGATTTATAAACTAAGGTATTTATTGAATAAACCTTAGAGTTGTAATTATACAACATAAAATGTCACTCATGTTAGGATAATAATCTTAATATAAGTTGTAATATGATACAACTAATGGGAATGATCATCTAATAAAGATGATAAAAAGTAACATGAAATATAAGAGTATTAAACTCATGAGAATTACCTACGTGGTAAAAATATATACATACACAAGAATAATGTATATAAGGTGGATAAATATATTTTGGTTGAAAACCATATGATTTAATGGTGGTGGTTATTTAAAAAAAAAAGATATAGTTACGATCTATAAGTTATGAATTTTAGAATGCAGTATAATACAAGAATGCATGCATACATGCAACTATAGGTTACGTACCTAAACTGGATGTGGATAAGATTAAAAGAAATATAAGGAATTAAACTTAACAGTTGAAATAGTTTTGACGTACGCGTTTTAAGTAACAAAGCCGACTGTTTTAGAGAAACCCGTAACAAAACTGTAGAAAACGGGGGTGAACTGTCGGGGTGACTTATTGTTCGGAAATACCGGATGTAGTTAGTCATGGAGACTGACTTATAGTTTTATTACCGTTTAGAGTATACTTCTGACAAGGACGCTTGACGAGCTAGCGGACTACACGGAGCATAGGATCTTGCTGATTCATACTCCACCGTAATACAGTCAGGGTGAACGGTATGTAAAGGGGTTTGCCGAGTTGTCCTAAGGTTGCTCCTTGGGCTCGGATTTGGTTGATATAACTTGTATGTTGTTATGTGTCTCTGGTTGTCTCTGAGGGCTTCCTCAGTTCAGCTTCTGTGTGATCTGTGATAAGATTGTTTGTCTGAATGTTAATTAATATGCATGAATTGTATATTTATAGCTGCTTATTATTTACTGTTGTTGAGTTAACAGTATTGGTTCGTATATATGAACCTCTATATATAAAACGAACTAGCGGCTATGGTGCTATCTTATATGAAATATAAGGAACGTAAGTAAAACGTTGTAGCACTATGATAAAACACATACATATTATCTGAGACTTTTGTACGGAGCATTGGCCTTTTCTATACGCCGCTCTCGTATCTAACACTGGATCCCGAGTTTACAAACTCCGGATTGGACTAATGACCTTAGTCTGCTGTGTTAGAAAATTTGGTAATGCGATGCGATGGTATAATTAATTAATTAATGGAATGGAAGTAAAGCCAAGAGGATGTGGCTCTTGGTGCGCGCTGTGATCACAAAAACGATACCAGGATGTCCGCGTACGGGTCCGTAAGTATCAAGAAAATTTCCCGTGAGCTAGAATGGCTCGTTGGTCGGAGACTCTACCGTTGGAGTGGCTACTGCCGTGGGTGACCCGCCATAATATATGGGTAACTAGAGACGTGTCGTTTTAACGAGACATTGTCACTAGGTATAACTGAACAACTAAAACAATTGAGACATATACAGTGGCGAACAATACCATGGACGAGACTTAATACTTGTTTTCATTCTCGTTGTTTCGCTTTGTTGTTCATTGGTTATACTTGTGGTATTATTGTGTGTTGATGGTTGGATGGAGCCTACAAGGCTAAGGTAAATCAAATATGAAAACTGTACGCTACGGCGATTGTACATTGTACAATATATTGTTGTTGTTCGATACGTTCGATATATATTTGTGGTTTGTGATATCTAAATGATTGTTTGGTTTGGATGGATGATTAGTGTCTATGAATATTTGGATGGTTATGTACATTATACATTTATGCTACAGTATTGTTATAACTGTAAAATGGAAGAGCATGAAACCAATCTAATAAAAGATGGTTAAAATGACAAGTGACCATTAGGGTCCAGGCCCGGCATACTCAGCGTCTATCGCTGATACTACACCATTTCAGGTTGTTGATCATTGTCGGAGCTGAAGAGCAGGAACAGGGTAATTGGAGACGTTGTATAGTAATGAAGATGGTGTATGGTCTTATGGTAAGGTTATGTATTTTTCAGGATTGGGTAGACGCTCACTTGTCGATGTTTATGGTTATGACTTAGTATGATGTATAGGAGTTTCTCGTTATCACTGCGGTTAGCAGTTTGTTTATTTTGGAAGTTGGATGTAGTTTGGCTACGTTGCTCGCATGGGCGAGTAATGGCCGGTGACACCCGAGTGAGTTTTGTAATTGTTAGTTATTTTCCGCTGCGAGACGTTTTTATTTATTGCTACGTGAGGGATTATATCGTGATTATGGAGAGGGGTGTTACAAAAGTGGTATCAGAGCGGAGTACCGCTCTGATGACGAGAAAGTAGGTTAAGACAGTGAGCTTAGGACTTGGGAAATATGGGAAACATTTGGGAAGTACGAGACGATTCGTCTTAGAAAGATATTGTGTCTAGTAACGCAAATTGCGTGACAGGTTAGCCTTAAGGCAACTTAATATCTATTGGTTGTGTACGGTAATTTTACCGAGTAATTATGTGACATACTGTACTACAGATGTCTGGTGGAACTAGGGGGCGTGGTACTGGAAGAGGTGGAGGCGGTGACCCCGGCATTCCAGGAGTTGCTGAGACGGTTGCAGCCGTTCTTGCACAGCTGGGTACTCAGATAGGAAGAGCACCAGCCCACCCGCCACAGCCCAGGGAAACGAACTGGCTGAAGTCAGTTAGCGAGACCCGACCACCTACATATCGGGGAACCAGACCCCGTAGCTTTGGAGCGTTACATTGTTGAACATGAGAAGCATTTGAAGCTTTACAAGTACCACGACAAGAAGGTCGCCATTGCTGCTTTCCATCTGAAGGATGCAGCCAGCACTTGGTGGAGGTTGGTCAAGGACCATCACCTGGCACGCCCGACTTTTCGTGGGCTGCCTTTGTAGAATTACTGAGAGGAAATACTACCCGCACATCTCAAGCAGAAGAAGCGCCATGAGTTTGAACATTGACCCAAGAAGGTCTGACCGTGGATGAGTATTACGCTCGATTCATTGGTCACTGGACTTCATTCCCGGTGTGGATTACTCAAGACCGTGAAGGTCGAGAAGTTCCGGGGAGGACTATTATTTCGCATTCAGATGGCGATGGGTGCTACCCTCTACACTACCATAAGTACTAACATGAAAGCCATAAATTCACTTACTACATTACCAATTAGCTTTGTGAGAACTTACCAAGGAGATTCCAGGAGTGTTATGAGGCTGCCTCGAGGACTGAGCTAATGCTCAGACTCGGGAGAGACTCTAGGGGCAAAGAAAAGAAGAACCCTGAAGGAGAGTCTGAGGGTGGAGGAGCATCTCCAGGCGATGGCCAAAAAAGGGAAAGTAAGGACTTATCCCATTCTCTATTACCATATTAAATACCTTATGAATGCTGAACCGAAACCTTGAACAGGAAATTCTTTAAAAAGAAAGGGCAGCAGGGTCACCAGGGAACAAAGGGAAAGAGCCCGTCCTTCGGTTGACCGGCCCAGCTATTGATGCTAAGCCTCTGAGATCTACACCTCCTAAGGGTGAGAACACCTACCTCTTAAATTCAAATGTAATCTTAATCTTTATACCGCCAGATTTTAACTTAAACTTAAATACTACCATCAGGCACCGGAACCCCAGCGCCATTTTTACTGTAAGCGTTGTGGGAAGGACCACCCAGGGGTCGACTGCGAAGGCCGCAAAGTCGAATGTCAGTGCTGCCACAAAGAAGGCCATAGGGAATTCGAATGCTAGATGAATCCAGAGAGCCGTAATTACAGGCCACCAAAGAATACTCAGAAGACCTCAGCTGGAGGATCTGGAGTACCACGAGGCGGTCAGGATGGCTAGACATCTGCTGATACTGAAGCCTAGAAGGGCAAGGGAGTAGATAGGGCATGAGTACCCATACTCCATGAGACCGCTGGTGGAAGACTTTTACTTACTATGTTGTGTTACTTTGATGTTAGAAGGAGCTATGTTATAAGTATGGGGAGTGTGTCATTGACCACTCGCCTTTCGTGTAAGACTTTGGGATTAGTTGTGTGTACTCAGTACCAATAAGCTTTGAACCTTGAAGGATAATATTATGAACAGGATGTTAACTTACAATCATGTAGCATACTAAATGACACAGAGTCAATGAGACCGGGAATTACTGAACCAGAATTTCCACCTGCATGGCGCACTTGCTATTGCAAGCGCTATGACAAGAAAACCACTGAAATTTCCATCTGCCTTGCGCACTTGCTACAGCAAGTGCAGCGACAGCAACAAGTAACAACTACTGCAAATGCAACTGCAACAACTACTACTTTTAACTTTTATAAAAAAAAACTGTTTTCAAACTTTTCATTACAAACCTTGAGATTAGAAACCTATGCAACCTTTTGGAAGGACCGTTAGTCCAACCACTGCAACTGGAAATTAACAGCCACTATGACTGTAAAAACACACCAGTTTAAACGTTCGAGGAAGTTTCAGACAGGGCTATTAGCCAAATACCATCAGATATACTTGCATTTATGCTAATCACTACTAGTGATACATGTTTAGTCCTTATGGACAAGCATACCCTTTGTAGATGCACCACCGTCAGTGAGGATGGTTGGGAAGTGAAGAGCCAAGTTGCTCAAACTATTATGCAATCTGCAATGCATCCAATTACATGGATGAGGGGACGAATATGAACTATGGATGAGATGATAGAAAAAAAAACAGGGAGAAAAGGAATATGTGTTGTACTCAATGAGATCAAAAAAAAGGGGAGAAACAAGTTTGCTAATATAGCACGGATTTTACTTACACCGAGTTGAATAATACTAGTCTATAATACAAGTTACCACGGTTGCCACAAAGGCAATATCACTTATTACAGGATAACTGATAACATGAACTATTACAAAAAAAAAGCAAGCAAAAAGAAGAAAAACAAAAAAAAAAAAGAAGAAGAAAAGAAGAGGAAGAAAAAAAAAAAGGATATCCATCAAAGGGAGATTGACAACAGAATACTTCACTATAACCGTGTGACAGACATTACCAGTTTACTAAACGAGTCATGGGACGACCGCACTCCGTTAGGAGCATGTGGGCCTGACAGACTTATTTATGAGTTAGTCGGGTAAGTAGTAATGTATCAGTACGGTACCCCATGCAAGTAGACAAGTAGTGTTAGGAACGCGAGAAGTAGTCAACTCCATTCTACGGACAGTAAGAAGGATTACCTCGAAGATGGACGAGAAGAGCCGCAGTTAAACAACGGACTAGGAAAAAAAAAGAGGAGAACCTCCAATAGAGAACAGTGGACAGTATACAGAGAAGACAAAAACATTAGGACAGGAACCAAAAAAAAAAGAAAACCCATTATGGACGAAAATATGTAGAACCCTCATAAGGATCAAGCAAATGCTTGCAATCCAGAGGAAATCTACCAGATGATATGGACATAAACGCGTGACTACGCAAGGAGAAAAGATAAAGCTATATGATAGCAGATACCTTAAGCAAAGAACAATGGATTTGGAATGTACCACTCACAGGATAATTCGCACATCTTATCTGTTTGACTCATGAGATATTAGTTGTTGAGCGTTTACGCCTCTGCACTCTGTATGACTGAGTGTTTTGGTATTGCACCCGTGCAGTTATTAATCTAGTGGAACGCAGAAAGATAAAGTGGATATCAACAGAGTGTGTAAAAAAAAAGAACTATAACAGTGTGTACTCCGGAACAAAACACCAGGAGACATGGATGACAAACATCATCTTTGTGGACATAGGCTGGTACGTCTTAGTATTACAAAGACAAGTGCAAAAAGCACTAAGTACTAACAATGGCCAATGTCATAGTATACCTCAACTGAATATCAGTGAGAAAAGACACACACATGTATGCTAGTGACCAAACAAGTGGATTCACAGCAATGGAAAAAAAGAAAGAAAGGCAAATTCAGCCTGTGTTCATGGGTCTGCACCTCATACGGAGCGAGTGGGCCCATTAGAATGAATTTGGGAGAGAGCACAAATTGTTTAGTGCCACATCCTTTATGTATTGTGGAGCCCATAAGGGCTAGAGTCATACCCGTCTCTCTGATATGAGGATAATCCACGAGTTGGTGAACTCTTTGAGAGCCAAGTATCCAGCGCTCCTTGTGAGCGGCAGTTGTATACTTGTGGGGTACGGGGGCGTAACCCTTTTTAAGGGGGGTAGAGCCTCTTGGCTGTGCGCATGTGTGCACTAAATTTTGTTTGATTAGTATGCATTGCATACAAAGAATTGGTGGTGTGCGGGGCATACGAGGGTTGTTTGGTTGGTATGTGAATTATTTGGTATGCATGGCATACATGAATTGGTTTTGTTGTTATGGTTGGTACGGGGCGTGCGTTGTTTGGTTTGTTTGTGTGTGATGTGCATTGTATGTATGTATCTAGAGATACTTGTTTGAATGTTGTATGTACACCATGTGTGTAGTACGTTTCCTATGCTATTTGTGATATGTATTCATATTGCTTTATAGAATGATTACATATGGTATCGCCTAGATACGAAATGAATCATTAGATATGGAATGTGGAACAATGGAATGTTATGGACACCTCAGGGAGGTTGTCAGGGTTGGTAGAACTGATAGGAAATGATGGTGCTGATGGATCACCTATATCCATATATGATTGAACTAACGCCACAACGTGATGGCTATGTGCTGTATAAGCGCAACACGATGTATGTAAATGATATATCACATAGATATACATTATGGGAACAATGGGTAGTTATACATTTATATATACTTACCTATTTGATTAAGAGACTTCGGGACGAAGTCTTTTTAAGGGGGGTAGATTGAAATACCCCAAATTAATAAAACATGGATTAAATATTTAATCACATTAATTAAGGCCTAAACATGCCTTAAAAGTCAACTGAGAACAACAGTGGTCAACACAAAACAAGATGTTGCACCCTTTGACTGTTAAGGGTAAATAAATACCCAAATGAACTTCTTAGGACCTAAAAATTTGTCCTAAGTATATTGACATAATATTAAACATATTATAACCGTTGGACAACACTCCAACACAAAGAAAAAGCATTTACATGCTTCAAGGTCAAAAAGGGCAAAAAGGTGCTATAGGAAAACCTTAAAAATCAAATGACCTCTAAATGATATAAAATTGAATACCATGATCAAATATCATGTAAGGAACACAACAAAACCGTTGTCAAAGAAAACAGAGCCCAGAAACACCTTGCGACACAAAATGTGCACTAAAACTCCTTAAAGCACGTTTTTGTGTAATCGCCTTTTAAATTGGTTTTAAATGGGCTAAAAGGTTATAAATACCTTTAAATATAATAAAATATCATATTATATGATATTAGGAATTTAATTCCAGAAATTTACGAATTTTTACAAATTTAATATTAAAATATTAATAAAACCCTAAAGTGGGGCCCGTTTGGGTCAACATTGACTAAGTTGACCAATGTTGACCATTGACCACGAAATGGACTACATAAAATCAGATAATAAGTCTCTTAACAGACCAAGAGACAAGTCCCATGTGACAATTAAATATAGTCCTTTACTTTAGCATAAAATAACAAAAAAAGACAACTTTACCTTATAAAACAAAAAGGTGGGTTCCACTTACCTTTCCCATGTGAGCCAGCTGATTTGGAGCCTCCATTTGCTCCTCTTCCTCTTTGAATTTCGTGGCTCCAAGCTGGTACAAGACAAGAGATGAGTCACACATTCATTAAATGAATTAAAGTAACATATTTACTCCATTTTCAACCAAAATTTGAATCAATCAAGCCCTACCTTTCTCTTATCTTCAACGGCTGCCCCCTCCTCTTGTCTCCACTGATTGAGCTTCAATTATCCAACCCCAATCAGACTTGATGAGTCATCAAGCAAAAGTCAAAAAATCAAAAAAGGTGCTTTAAGCAAACTAGGTCATTTCTTCATTAGCTCCTCTTCAGGAGATGGCCAACACTCTCTTTGGCTCCCTCCACCGTAGGTAAGTTCCCAAGCCATTGAGAGCTCAAGCTCTAGGTAAGCTCTTAAGGCATAAAAATGCCCATTTTCTTCATCTTTTTCCTTTTTCGATTGATCTACACTCCAACCTTTTCTATACATCTATGTAGAGATTTGGAGGTTAAGGAAGGTTTTCGTCATAACCAGATCTAAGGAGGAAAGTTCAAGTCTTGACCATTTAAGGTAAAAATGTGCTTTAAGCTCATAACTTTTGATTCCCTTCAAGTTCGGCTGTGAAACTTTGTCATAGCCTCATCTTCTTCTCCTTTTCATGTGGAATCTGTTGGTTAGCCATTTGGAGGCGGCCGAGATCCAAAGGAAATACCCTCTTTTAAGGCATTTTTCCAAGGTAAAACCTAATAACAAGGTAGCTTTCGAGATCTAGCTATTTCCTATGTCAATATGGTAGATCTAACACCTTGTGGTGTGTTTGATTCAGGTCGAAACCATCTTGAACTCTCCTTGCATTCTTAAGGTGATTTTTGCCTTAAATCTTACATTAAATTACTCTTATGGTTAGATCTTGCTTGGAGACTAACTAGGCCTTGTTTCTGTTGAAAACATGTAAAACAAGCTGTGGAGAATCTCTACTTAAGGTGGCGAACCAAACAAGGTTTATCTAAGCTAAATCAAGGTATAAATCACTTAAAACCTTAACTTGATACATTAACACAAGTTTAAGCTATTCCTAATTAATTGCCGTGAGTGAAGAGAAAATAAGGTCTTGTTTGACCTTAAAATGTTTAAGAATGGTTTAATAAATTTTATAACTAATTAAACAAGCATAATTGTCAAATTTAAGACATTATGTGGAAGTTTGGTAAAAAGAATATGGTGAGGCCGAAATTTATATGTATTTTGGGACATTTATGTGTAATTTATTTTGTGAGCAAATGTTTGTAATAAGGCCATGTATTTTAGGCCATTTTATTTATGCATTTACAAGCTTTTAATTAAGTTTAAGTAGTATAAATGCATTACCGAAAATAAATGGGGTATTAGGTGTAATTAAATTAAATTTGGGGGCTTTAGAATAATAAGGCCGAAAATTAGAGGTAAAAAGGAGTTAAAATAAAGTTTATAAGATTTTATAAAGTTTTAGGGTTAAATGGTGAATTCTAGAAAGTTTGGGTACTAAACCGTAATTATAAGGAATTGTTGGTCAAGGAAATATTAAGGAGGTCAACCTTGACCATATGCTAGGTTTTGACCAAAATAAATAAGTTAGAGAACTTATTTAAGGTTTTATTAAAAGATAAGTATCTTATGGTAATATTTTTATGACATATGTGGTAAATATGTTACTACCAAAAATAAAGGGTGTACAATGGTATTTTAAACACACATGGGCTATTAGGAATTTTTAGGAATTTATTGGGTTGTTTTTGGAATTAAAATAAACTATATATGTATAATATATAGTTATTATGTCATTATGACACTTTGGAGAAAAATAGATGGTGGAAGGTAAATACCAAGAGTATATGGGTTAATAAGGATATTTATAACCCTTTGGTGGAAGGTGATTTTTAGAATTATTAAGAGAATTTATTGAGATATGTGTATAAGATATGATTTTAATGATATGGTAAAACTATATGTTATAAATAGGGCCAAATGGCAATTATAGAATAGCACAAGGGCTGTTCGGAATTTACAAAAATAACCATAGGTTACGCTCTTTTATAAGTTAGAAATGTTATATTAAATGGGATATATAACATGGTAAAAAGAAAGGGGGCTTTTGTCAATAAGGAAATTATGGTTTAAGGAAAAGTATACGTTTAGTAATGCCTATGAGGCAAGACATAGTTTGTATAAAAACTATAGATTATAAGTTAAAGGAAATAAAAATATCATAGCAAATGATATTAGTATTTTGGTATAACATTACATAATGTTATGTGGTCAAAAAGGGAATTTAAATAAATTCAAGGGCTATACCGAAAATAAAGGTTGGAAAATGAATTTTAGACTACGGTCTACTATGTTATAAATGTTATGACAATTAAATGGTATTAAGGTGGGTTAGATGGAATTAAAATAAGGAAGGGTACTCACATAAAATAATGTGACAAACTATAAATAAATGGGATTTATAAACTAAGGTATTTATTGAATAAACCTTAGAAGTTGTAATTATACAACATAAAATGTCACTCATGTTAGGATAATAATCTTAATATAAGTTGTACAATATGATACAACTAATGGGAATGATCATCTAATAGAAGATGATAAAAAGTAACATGAAATATAAGAGTTTATTAAACTCATGAGAATTACCTACGTGGTAAAAATATATACATACACAAGAATAATGTATATAAGGTGGATAAATATATTTTGGTTGAAAACCATATGATTTAATGGTGGTGGTTATTTAAAAAAAAAATAGTTACGATCTATAAGTTATGAATTTTAGAATGCAGTATAATACAAGAATGCATGCATACATGCAACTATAGGTTACGTACCTAAACTGGATGTGGATAAGATTAAAAGAAATATAAGGAATTAAACTTAACAGTTGAAATAGTTTTGACGTACGCGTTTTAAGTAACAAAGCCGACTGTTTTAGAGAAACCCGTAACAAAACTGTAGAAAACGGGGGTGAACTGTCGGGGTGACTTATTGTTCGGAAATACCGGATGTAGTTAGTCATGGAGACTGACTTATAGTTTGTATTACCGTTTAGAGTATACTTCTGACAAGGACGCTTGACGAGCTAGCGGACTACACGGAGCATAGGGTCTTGCTGATTCATACTCCACCGTAATACAGTCAGGGTGAACGGTATGTAAAGGGGTTTGCCGAGTTGACCTAAGGTTGCTCCTTGGGCTCGGATTTGGTTGATATAACTTGTATGTTGTTATGTGTCTCTGGTTGTCTCTGAGGGCTTCCTCAGTTCAGACTCTGTGTGATCTGTGATAAGATTGTTTGCCTGAATGTGTTAATTAATATGCATGAATTGTATATTTATAGCTGCTTATTATTTACTGTTGTTGAGTTAACAGTATTGGTTCGTATATATGAACCTTATATATAAAAAACTAGCGGCTATGGTGCTATCTTATATGAAATATAAGGAACGTAAGTAAAACGTTGTAGCACTATGATAATACATACATATTATCTGAGACTTTTGTACGGAGCATTGGCCTTTTCTATACGCCGCTCTCGTATCTAACACTGGATCCGAGTTTACAAACTCCGGATTGGACTAATGACCTTAGTCTGCTGTGTTAGAAAATTTGGTAATGCGATGCGATGGTATAATTAATTAATTAATGGAATGGAAGTAAAGCCAAGAGGATGTGGCTCTTGGTGCGCGCTGTGATCACAAAAACGATACCAGGATGTCCGCGTACGGGTCCGTAAGTATCAAGAAAATTTCCCGTGAGCTAGAATGGCTCGTTGGTCGGAGACTCTACCGTTGGAGTGGCTACTGCCGTGGGTGACCCGCCATAATATATGGGTAACTAGAGACGTGTCGTTTTAACGAGACATTGTCACTAGGTATAACTGAACAACTAAAACAATTGAGACATATACAGTGGCGAACAATACCATGGACAGACTTAATACTTGTTTATCATTCTCGTTGTTTCGCTTTGTTGTTCATTGGTTATACTTGTGGGTATTATATTGTGTGTTGATGGTTGGATGGAGCCTACAAGGCTAAGGTAAATCAAATATGAAAACTGTACGCTACGGCGATTGTACATTGTACAATATATTGTTGTTGTTCGATACGTTCGATATATATTTGTGGTTTGTGATATCTAAATGATTGTTTGGTTTGGATGGATGATTAGTGTCTATGAATATTTGGATGGTTATGTACATTATACATTTATGCTACAGTATTGTTATAACTGTAAAATGGAAGAGCATGAAACCAATCTAATAAAAAGATGGTTAAAATGACAAGTGACCATTAGGGTCCAGGCCCGGCATACTCAGCGTCTATCGCTGATACTACACACATTTCAGGTTGTTGACATTGTCGGAGCTGAAGAGCAGGAACAGGGTAATTGGAGACGTTGTATAGTAATGAAGATGGTGTATGGTCTTATGGTAAGGTTATGTATTTTTCAGGATTGGGTAGACACTCACTTGTCGATGTTTATGGTTATGACTTAGTATGATGTATAGGAGTTTCTCGTTATCACTGCGGTTAGCAGTTTGTTTATTTTGGAAGTTGGATGTAGTTTGGCTACATTGCTCGCATGGGCGAGTAATAGCCGGTGACACCCGAGTGAGTTTTGTAATTGTTAGTTATTTTCCGCTGCGAGACGTTTTTATTTATTGCTACGTGAGGGATTATATCGTGATTATGGAGAGGGGTGTTACATGATATCTCGTCAGACAAAGAGAAATATTTGAAATAGGAACCATGAAAGGGCAAGGATGTGTTAAAGTGAAGGAAGCTAACAAGGAACAATTTCGTATCCATAGTGAGTTGGCTCGTGATGTATTGATTGTTCTTGTTTTCACTGTTGCATATGAGTCGGCATTTAGCACTGGGGAGAGTGTTCTCCTCTCATAGTCTTTTAGAACTCTCTACCTGGTGCTAAACGTCAACTCATATGTAACGGTGGAAATGTGAACAACCAATATATCACAAGATATCTCATCTAGAATGGGAAAAGTGTTCCTTGTTCAACTTCCACCATTTTAACACATCAAACTTGCCCTTCTTTGGCTCCCTTTTCAAGTATATGTTCAAGTCTGATAAGTTATCATCATAATCTATCATTAAATATAACTATTTTTCTCTTTCATACACTAAACCTATCACTTGGACTTGGAATTTGAAGAAGTTAGGGCTGCTGTGAAAAAGCCTCATTACCACGACTTGAATGAACATGTTTAATATTGTTTCATACCACTTAAACATCTCATTCAAAGCACACCTCACATGGTTGCATATTTTTTTCCTTTTCAGGATCAACTGATGTATATCTTCGACAACAAACTCAACATACTTGAGTTTGCGTCGTGGTTCAAGGATGCAAGCAATGTAAACTAACATGTTCATCTTTTGAAGATCACTCCAACACTTGTTGTATTTCTCATTCATCTTTACACTCATGGATATGAACAACCAATCATCACTTCTAGACCACCCTTACAACCATTCAGCTACTTGAGTGATTTCATTGAACAAGAAGTTAGAGGTGACATACGAGGAACCAGGAACTTTCTTAGTCAACTATAAAACTTTCAAGAAATATAATCAATTTTCTTGCAACATTTCATTCTCCACCTCCAAGAAAACTAGAAGTATCATCCAACATCTCATTGTCAAAGTTATTTTCATCTATTGCATAAATCTCAAAGGCATCTCTCAATAATTTTAGCTGCAACTAAAATCAAATAAGTAGAATTCTACTTGTTGCTCATGTTTAGCCTCTTCGGTGTTTTACTCTCAATCCTTGTCATTTCAATGCAAGTCTTGAGCTTATCAAACCGGTTTGGTGACTTTTTTCATATATTTCACAAGTCTAATATTTTTGTCAAAATTTTCAGCCTCTTGGTGTTTTAAACCATCAATAACACATGTTCCCCAAATCTTGTGTTTTTTAAGTACTAAAAAGCAACAACATTTGCATGATCTAGTGTAATTGTGAATATCTTCTCTATACCAATTTAGTAAGACGAGCATCGATACACTTTCTGATTACCTCCCCTTTATGGTTGTTTATTGGATATAATTGTGATATCCTGACCACATAATGAGCAATCAGTTACAAGTAACTCAGATTATTCACTGAGGTCCAAGTATCAGTGGTGATGCAAAATCTTTGCTCATTTATTTCTAGGAACTCTTTCAGTGCTATTTTATCATCCTCAAACTACCTAAAATGTCTCTTGCAATTGTCTACCTAGATGACACTTAAATCTAGGGCACGTAACAGAGAATAAGTTCCTAAAACCATCTTTCTCTAAAAACTTAAATGACATGTCATCAACAACAATCATGATGTCAATGTCTCTCTTATGGAAACTTTATCATATTTCCAACTTATTATTAAACCATCATCATTCAAAAGTTTATCAATTTGTGAGAAATCTGTCTTGTGACGTTTACCATAAGAAAGTGAATGAGCCCTTAAAAACTAGTGTCATTATATTTGGACCTAGATGCAAGAAACATCTCACAATGGATGCATTGAACCTTTTCCTCGACATTTTAATCAACAACTTTAATAAAAAGATTCCAAACATTAGATCTAAGTCGAATTACCTTCGTTTTCTTTGCGTTGTCGCTATAGGATGATGCTCCTCCTAATCCAATCTCTTGTCTAAGACATGGAGGCACTACCTATTGAGCTCGAGGTCCATGGTCAAGACGGATAACGTGGCCACAAGCTATTTCCAGACTCAGAAGAAATAGTGTCCCAAGCAGGCACGACACGTTGGCAAGACTTCTTGGCTGAGCTTGATACAACTTGAGTTTCAGAATTAGTCTCATCTTTTGAAGCAATACATCAGGCAAAAGCTGGTTTCCACTGGAATCCATCTACAATATGACAATATTATTTATTAGAAACAAACAATGAACAAGATTGGAATATTGTATGTACATAAATCAGTTTATAGGATCGCAAAAACCAACAACTACTATAATCATGTTATAATAGGACTTCAAGAAGCAACATAAATAAATATTAATATTTTCCAATCGTTCTACAAGAAATAGATTTACTGCTGCCATTACCATGAGTATTCAGAAGAAATAATAATCAAATAGTACCGAAGGTATGACAATAATTTAAACTAGTTACTGATAAAAATTGTATGTGGACTCATGGCTGGTTAAGACTTAAGAGTTTGAGCTTAATTGTCTTAGAGTTTGAAGTTCATGTCTAAATTCATCAAACTACTCACCATATACCACATAAGTACAAGGTAAAGTATATATATAGTGAAATAATTCAGTCAGCATATTAATCTTCACACAACAAGTTTTTTTCGATGTTTAGACTTGGTAACTCATTGAATATTAACAATTGTAGCCATCTGGTAACTCAATGAATATTAACAACTGCTGCCATCTAGTTCCAAAACACAAACATGTCAAATATTGAACCAATCTCAGCGCAATTTATGACCCAGAAGTAATTAAGATTTTTAATAAATTCTTCATCTCAGTATGTCAAATTTAATTACTTACACAAGTCAGTTTGCTGTCCCCCCTTTGTAACTACATCAGTGGACCATCATCTAAGGCCTGGTATGACAACTCAAGCAAGTCTTATAGCAGTTGGAGTTAGATCTACCTTCACCTATATTCAACAAAATTAATGTCCAAAACAGCTTCATCAACAATCTACCACAATAGGTACTTAACAACCTCGCGGGTGCCAAAGCAACTATATGAAAATTAGCAAAGTTCTAATTGGACAAATCATCATCAACTAGCTAAACTTGAAGTCGATTCAACCACAACCTAACTTGCACGAGATTCAACAACCGAAGCTACTGGTAGTCCTGAGGGGATGGCATCCTTCTATAATAATAGTTAGCAGTACTGAACAGGCGAGCCATCGATCCGGGGATAAAGGAAGTCTTATTCTTTTATCAAGTACTTTAAAGGGTGCATCACCCCTAGGCATTCGCGATACTAATCCGAAGTCAGCCTGACTTCCAAGGAAAGCGTTTCATATTTACGAATCCTTAATCAGTATATTTCCCGTTGTTCTTACCCCTTGGGTCTTCCAGGTTTCTCGGTTCTTTTTTTCCCATTCTTCCAATTCATCACTATTCCCAATCGTCGGCGTTTCTAATGTAAGTGAGACATCTCCCGCTGCTAATCGTGCATTCTGACATCTAATGAAAACTTCATCTTAATATGACAACTCAAGCATCGTCTATCATCCCTCCCTCTGTCATACTTATTTTTCTCTTTACATATCACAAACAAATTCTTAATTACCTTCTTTATATTGCTCACCGTATGATTATAGCGATGATTAAAACACTCGTCGTTTGACAACACAATAAAAAAAAGGTTATATAGATAATTTCACACCAAAAATCAAGTGACGGTAGCAAGTTTTAAACGAGCTAACACTTTAGGAGACAAAAAAATACAAGTGACAAGAGATCACCATAAATGAGCAACAACACTTGCTATCTTGCTTACTTCGTTGTTCCTTGAAAGGCAGACTAATTAACGAGGAAAACAATAAGCAACTAGTCAACAACCATAGAAACTCCAAAATCCTGGCGCTTTTCTCAACCCAACTTTTTTTTCATCTCGAAAGTAATACTTCTCCACCCAGAGGGATTACTCGTGTTTGCCAACAATTTCACCACAGATAATCCAGACTTAGACAATATCGTTTCGAAGTAACTTATGGTGACCATTTATATCAACAATACCAATACCATTACCATTACCATACTCAAAAGGACATTACCAAAAATTCTAGAGAAATCACAAGGAGGGGATAGGCGGTAACCTGCTATTAGCTCTCCTAGCGCTGCTCAGAACGGGAAGAATCTGCAGTGCGGAGCTGAACTCGAACAGGAGAAGAGAACGACTGAGGGAATTGATTTCAAACGCCGAACAGGACTACAGTTAATCTGCAGTGCAAAATTGAACTCGAATGGGATTTAGATTTGAGTTTCTGGAATAGAGAAGAGAGAACAAAGAACAATGGGGTATTGGGAGTTAAATTTAGGAATTTGGGAATCAGGGAAGAAGAATCTTGGCTAGCTTGGTTAAACACAGTAAGCAGAGTAGGGCTCGGAGGAGCAATACAACGTTTTAAATATAATAGCTGAAGTTTAACACCAATCCAAACATTAATTTGATTTACCTAAAATTAACCAAACTTATATGAAACGTTAAAATTTCTGTCACCAAAATTAATAAAAAAACTTTAGTTATTTCAGTTAACCAAAATAATCGAAGTGTACACTAACCCCTAAATATGACATTTATTATTTTGAAAGTGATCTTAACATTTAGTTCTGACAAATTATGTTTGCATTTACTCTCATATAATTATATTTAATTATTAAAAATAAATATACTTCTGTTAGAGATATTTGAATTACTCATCTATCTTGATCTACTAAAATTCAGGTCTCACAACTAATATGATACTAGCGTATACGGGTTGGGAATCGGTCTGAAGGTACGACGTGAATGTGGTCCAAACTCATCATCAAGTTTGTATTATTGGGATTAGCCCTGTCAAATCGTATATTCGTATCGTGTAAATAATAAAAACGATACACGACACGAAATTTACATGAAAATACACGATACACGACACGAAAATATTTCCGTGTATGGAATTCTATATACGAATACGAAATTCAAAATACCTGTAAACGAAACGAAATATACGAAATGTATTCGTGTATACACGAATTACATGTGTACACGAATCACATGTGTACACGAATTAATGAAATAAATATTTAACACGTATAAAAATAAATACCAAAACATTATATTTACACGAATTAATGAAATAAATAAGTAACACGAAATTTATTCGTCTATACACGAATTACATGTGTACACGAATTATACGTCTACATGAACTATTTACAGGTATTTCGTGTATACACGATATGTATACAATTAGATACGGTACACGACACGTTAATAAATCATGTATATACGATACACGACACGAAATTAGTTTCGTGTATAAAATTAAATACCTATACATGCTAATATCGTGTCGTGTTTCGGGTCGTATATTCGTTTTCGTTACTTTTTTGCCAGGCCTAATTGGGATGGTAAGCCCATCAAATGAAGGGCACAATATGACAATGGTCACCAAAGAATCAAAATATGGTTTAGTGGTCTAGTGAAAAGGACTGGAAGTGTAGTCATAAGTTTTATGGGTCCGGGTTCAAGGACAATTGCAGGAAAGTAAGCCAAAGGATTTTCAAAGCTCGAAGAGGGCAAGATCGAAAGGTGGCTCTGATAGTATGTGAGATCATGTATGAATGAGGATAACTCTAGAGGAAGAGCGAGAGATAGTCATAGAAGTGCACAAAAACCCTTTCGAGGAGTTAAAGCCAAAGTTCCCGTCGGGTTTTAATCTAGAGGAGAGAAAGATGGGAGCAGAGGAGATCTACGATAAAGCAATGGAATGTATAAAGTCGATCGAGCTGATAGGTTGTCAAGCAACGATTCGATAACTATCTTCAAGAAAGGAATGCACATAGCTGAGGATGTTGAAGAAGAAACTTTCAGTGAATATGAAGCTAAGAGGTAAGGTAAGAATGAGAAAAGGAGGTGTACAAAATTTCAAGAGGAAAGGTCGAGGAATGTCATAGAATTCAAGAACGTGAAGCCAAAGACGAATCAAAAGCATAGTCATAGGAGAGATGACAAAATATGTAAGGACAAATTAAGCAAGATAAAGAGAAAGGGTGTAAATGTTTAGAAGAAATTGAGGTAAGTTGGTGCATAATAGGATTCATATGGTATGACGTCAACACGATAAGATTTGGGATCTCAGGTTGGTTTAACCATGTGTGCTATATAACGATGATTTTGTCGTTGCTTTGGGAAGCAAGCCAAGCCCGGCTTGATGGGATTTAAGATCTAGCTTCTATCCGATAAAGGAAGGTGCCAGGAAATGACTGGGGATGATGAGAACATGGGGCTGATAGATAGAAGGATTAGGTCCAAAAGAGTGATCATTCGCTTGCTTGGAAATTGCAGGAGTTAGCAAAGAGTTTAAGAGTGAAGGTAAGGCGTTTTGGTCCATTAATGGACAGGAGTTGGCGCCAAGCTTTGGTAAGGCAATGATTTAATGAGGAAGTTGTAAAGAAGATCTTGGCAATACCTTTGGACTGTAATGTATCACAAGATACTTAGTATTGGGGTGTCACTAAGTTTGGAAATTTCATTGGTTGCACTGCTTATTTCTTGGTCTTAGACTTTAGGAATTGTGATGTTTGGACTAGTTCAGAGGTTTGCATGGTGGGGCAGGCTATGCACATAGTATGGAAAAAATTTACCATCCCACACCAAGATCTTTGTGCGTCATGGTTTGTTCCCTTGTAAAATGTTGCTCTCATACAGATATGGAGACAGGTTTGATTCACGTTGTTTATGTGACGCACTTGAAGTTTGTGTCATGCTATATCTTGATTGTCCTGTGGTGATTGATTTTTGGTCTCGTGCAGCTTTAGTTTCATCACCTAACATTAGATTTGATGCAACCTTCAGGGGGTGGTTTTACCTCACTTTAAATATCAGCTTGCTTGATCAACTTAATTTTTCTCCTTTTGTGGAAATTTGGGTTGCAAGGTGTCAAGTTCAGCATGGTAGGACAAGAGATATGGCGCGGGGTTGGCATCAAGTTGATGGTTTCCTTGTTGTTGCTGTTCTTACTGGGAGGAAATTGAACCTAGTGGAATCACGAGCATGTGACCCTGAGATGGATATGGTTGATGTTTTGGTGGATGACAGTGTTGCAGGAGTTTGTTGCGGTTTGGTTTTTGTATGTAAAAATCGAAACGGTGACATAGATGTTGCAGGGATCAAGGGATTGCGTGAAAGCTTTTCTCCAACTATGGTGAAAGCTAAGGTGTTGGAGTTTAATTTGGGGATGGTTGTGTCAATAGGGCAGGTTTTTGTAAAGTCCATTTTTTGTCGGATTTTAAATCTAATGTTGACTGTATAAATGATTTAGGTAAGCTTATTTTTGAAACCAATCTAATCTTGGATAGTGTGCTTAGGGTTGCTAATGATTTTGACAAAGTATTGTGAAGTTTTGTACCAAGAGATGATAACACTAATACTCATTCGTTAACTAATCTTGATCGTGGGAGATGTAATGAAGGGTTTTGGGTAAGTTCTATACCAAGTTATATTATAAACATTTGCACTTCTTAATGACATTTCCTCTCTCTTTCAAAAAAAAAAAACTATAAACTCGGTCGACTAAAAAACTCTATACGGTAACTGTGGAACATATCCCTCGATCCATTTCGGAGTCTTTTCTTCCAACTTTTAGAAAGTTACAAAATAAAGCTTTATGAAAATATTAAGTTTGTCTGGTATTTTGGTTTAAAAAGCAACAACCATGTGCATTTGCATGTGCTTAAATTGAGCTCTTTGATGCCGTTGTCTTTGTTCATTCATTTAATATTTTGAAATCAAGTCAGTTCCTTTTTTCTCTATTCAAGTTGGTTGAATCCATTAAAAGTAGGTTTTATTAAATTTATCGATGTTATGGTGATTTCTCCACCCGGCCGGGCCGGGCTTTCCCAACAGTAGAAGCTCACTTTTTTTTAAAATCTGTTTTGGCTGCAGCCGGACATAGCCAACGTAGCTACATCCCAGCGTGCGCTCTTTTTTTTATACATATATAGGTGCCCCGGAGTCTCTTCCCGTTTTTTATTTTTTTAGATTTTTTATTTATTTTTTTCTTTATCATAAAACTTTAAATTATTGTAACTTTTAATATATAAGTCTAAAATGTAAAAAAATTATGTCATTGTTCACCTAAATTCAAGCTCTACAAAACAAGACTAGTCATTGATATATTTTAACAACTTTTAAAAAAAAATATTTTTACATGTATGGAGCATAGAACGTAAAAGAAAACTTATACAGATGGTCATACAAATTTGTACAAATGTTCATTAAAACATGTACATCCTCACGTGAAGACATGTACATTCTCGCATTAAAAACATATAGATAGTCATATAAACCTGTACGAATCATTAAATATGTACATCATTAAATTAAAACCTATACATATAAGGAAGAACACTTGTACAGACGGTCATACAAACATGTACATATGGCGATACAAACATGTACATATGGCGATACAAACATGTACAGATGTTCATTAAAGAACATGTACATTCTCACATTTGAACATGTACATCGTCACATTAAAACATGTACATTCTTATATTAAAATATGTACATACATCCTCACATTAAAATATATGGTATACATGTAAAAATAATTTTTTTAAAAAAGTTGTCAATACATATCCATGACTGGTCTTGTCTTGAAGAGCTCGAATTTAGATGAACAATGATATAATTTTTTTTCATTTTGGACTTATATATTAAAAATTATAACAATTTAAAGTTTTTATGATTAAGTAAGAAAAAAGAAAAAAAATTAAAAAAAAAAAGAACATTACCTGCCACACGTATGAAAGGAAAAAAAACCAAACCATTACGCGCCTGCTCCATCCTCCTCCTCCTAGATACAGCTAATGAGACACAGAATTTTAGGTTTCTGTATTGAGTAATCAGTGAATGTATTACAAGTGTAAACGTCTATATATATATACAAGTGTAAATGGACTATCAACTAAGAGTGGGCTTGTTATTTTATTTCAGTGTTAGGCCCAACTGTACTGTAGGCTTCACTATCCTCCCTCGCTCCATCATGTTGCAAACAGAGATGAGAGCGTAATCGGTGAAATCGAATTGGGGATAAGGGTTTGGTAAGAAGATCTGCAATTTGATCGTTTCCGTGGATGAAGGCAACTTGGAGAGACCGATTTTGGACGTGCTCACGCACGAAATGGAAGTCGATGGCTATGTGTTTAGCCCGTGCATGCATCACCGGATTCGCAGCCAAGTAGGTGGCGCCAAGGTTGTCGCACCAGATAACCGGAGCACGATGAAAGGCCACACGGAGATTGCACAACAGATTGAATCCACAGAACTTCACAGTAGTGTTTGCCAACGCTTTGTATTCTGCCTCTGTAGTTGAGCGTGCCACTGTTGTTTGTTTTTTTACTGCCATGAAACCAAAGTATCACCCACATATACACAGTAGGTTGTATACTTCTTCTGTCGTTGTGTACTAGCCTAGTCGGCATCAGTGAAGGCTGAGATGTGGATTGTCGTTCTTCTTGATGAAGTAGGATAGATGCTTGGTAGATATTAGGTACCGCAGAACCCGTTTGAGCTGTTGCCAGTGCTGATTTTGGGGGTGTGCATGGATTGACATAGCTGTTGACAGCATAGGTAAGGTCAGGACGAGAGAGATTTAGGTATTGTAGGGCACCTAGAATGCTTCGAAACATGGTGGGATAAGGGTAGGGAGTGGTGTGTGTGGGTATGAACGGGAATGTATACATGGGTGTGGTGACGGGTTTGGCTTGGTCCATGTGGGATTTCTGTAGGATAGTGTTTATATATTTGTGTTGATTCAGGATAATGCCCTCTGTTGTTCTGTGTATCTCCATGCCTAGGAAAAAATGTAGAGGCCCCAAATTTTTGAGAGGAAAGAACTGAGAGAGTTTGGATATGAAGTGTTGAATGAGTGAGGAGGAGGAGCCTGTGATGAGTATATCATCAACATAGACCAGGCAGTAGAGCATGTCTGAGTGTGAGGTATAGACAAAGAGAGAGGTGTCTGAGTTTGTTGATTCAAAACCAAGGTTAATCAGGGTATCCCGTAGTTTTGAAAACCAAGCCCTTGGGGCCTGTTTTAGGCCATAGATGGATTTCTTGAGTAGACAAACATGATGAGGGAATTGAGGATGAGAAAATCCTGGAGGTTGAGCCATATAGACTGTTTCATGTAGGTCACCATGTAGGAAAGCATTTGAGATGTCAATTTGGCTGATATTCCAATTTCTGGCCACTGCAATAGTAAGGACAAGTCTAATGGTAGTGGGTTTATTACCGGGCTGAATGTTTATGTGTAGTCTAGTCCTTCTGTTTGATTAAACCCACGTGCAACAAGCCTTGCTTTCCTTCTTTCTATTTTTCCATCTGTTGTTCTTTTGGTTTTGAGGATCCATTTGGCTGTGAGTATGTTTGTTGTGGCTGGTCTTGGGACAAGTTCCCAGGTGTGTGTCTGTTGGAGAGCTAGAAATTCTTGTTGCATTGCTTTCCTCCATGCTGGATACTTCTTTGACTCTGTGTAGCAAGGTTCTTCTGGTATTATCTCAGTAGTGTGAGCTTGGGGCCAGTTAATGGTCCCATCGGTCCGCATGAGTGGTTTTCTGATGTTATGCTTAGCTCTGGTTATTATAGGGTTCTGATTAGGTTGATCAGGTGTGTCATGAGGTGTTGAGGTGTTTGAATTTAAGGGTGTAGACCTGTGGGAAGATGAGGGTGTGTTCTGGGTAGTCATGGGAGAGGTAGAAGCTGTAGGTGTGGAAGTTGATGATGATGTGTGAGTGGGTGAGAGAGATGGTCAGAGAGGGAGATGTGGGGGTGAGTGAAGTTGGAATCTGTGGGATGGTGGCGGTTAAAAAAGGTAATGTAGAGGTTTGGGTAGATGGGTCTTGAAATACCCCGACCTTAAATATGGCGATTTAATTATCCAAATAGGTATTTAAGAGCCTAATAATGGTTAAGAAGTATTTGTAAGGAAAAATAAATCCAAAAGAAATAAAGAAACACTTTAAAGTGAAAAACGCTAAATAAGCGTTAATAACCATAGGAGGTATGAGACCTCGGTTAGCGTGTTGTAAGGATTGTAAAGGCTTAATTGAGTCTAAATAAATATTAGGGAACAACTCCCGAAGAAAACGGATCCTTAAAATGGATTAAAATCACTAATGAACATTAAAGCGCGTTTTTCGAGGTAACCGGGGAAAACGTGTCTTTAAGCGGGTCAATAGACTCGTAACAAATTTGGTCAACTAAATAATCATTAATAAATATTAGTGAAGCTTTGGGACCAATAAAATCAATAAAACGAGAGATTAGTAAAAACTGTCAAAAACGGGGAAGTTGTGGGGTAGAAGTATAATAGCACAAACTTATGTGTCCAATATTGTAAATAAAATTTTAAAACCCCCTTGGTCTATGTGTGCTGTCCGATTTTTACATATATACACAACTCTCTCATTTTTCTTATTTGTGTCTAATACACTAGAGGACAAAACATAAAGAGAGTAAAAGCAAATATTTTACCTCTCTCTCCTACTCCTCCTAGTCTCACGTGAACACACCCCCTCACCCTCTCTTTTCTTTCTTCCCCTACCTCATGCGATTTCCATGGCTGCTTGAGAGAACCCACAAGCTCTACCTTCTCTCCTCTTGTTACTCCCTCAAAACTCTTCCAAAAATTATAAAAACACACCATTGGAATCCTCTCACCAAGGGCTACATTTCTATCTTTCCAAATTCGAAAACACTCATTTTTGCTTTTAGGGTATGTCCCTTTGGAGTTCCAAGACCACCATTAGAAGGCCCTTGTTCTCCTTGTTCTTTGAGGTAAAAATCTCTTCAAAACTCCATTGTTTTCTAGCCTCAAAGGCAAATGAAGATCTAGCTAAAACCTTGTTTGGTTTCTTTGCACTCTAGCCGATTTTGGCTTGTTGAAGGGGTGGAAATCTTGTCTTGAACCACTCCAAACAGCACTTGCACCCTTGGAAGGTAATAAATTTTCTAAACCCTAAAACCTATATTAGAACTTACATAATGGTTAGGGTTAGTTTTAGTATTAAAATGGATTGAAATGTATATGTGAATGGGTGTGTAGTGTTAGAAATGGTTTACAAAACCGGTGAGAAGAGGAGAGGAAGAGGAAAGAAGAAGCAAGGAAGGAGAGAAAGAAACTAGAAGGGAAGAAGGTAATTATGCTCACCTTTGAGTAGCTTTGTAAATGAATGTGTAACAGAGTTTGGAAATGAAAATGTGTATGTAAAATGGAGATGTATTGGTAGCGTAATGTGTAGAAGAAAATAAGTGTTTGAAACCTTTAAAAGACATTTTGAAACTTGTCAAAACCGATTGGGAATGAGTTATTAAGTGCAGGAATTTTAAGTGTTGTTTTAGTTTGGTAATGTACATGGGAGCTTGTATATGATGTCTATTGAAACAGGTAAAATGAGTGTTGAGATATGAATTAGAACATGTGGTGAGAGTATAAAATTATAGGGGAGACTATGGCGAAATTTACCTAGGAATGGACACTTAGTGTGTTAGAAACTAGGTGACTAAGGTGGGTATGTGTAACAGATTTTGATCAAGGAAAACAGTGGGTAAGTTGAGAGAGATGAATGTATTCTAATACATTAGGAGTGTTAGAAATGCCAATAGAAGAGGGAGATGTGAAGGGGAGTGTAAGTGTGAAAATCTGTAGCAAAAGGGTATAAGAATGTATGGAGAAGTTAGGAAAAGGTTAGTGTGTAAGAATTGGTAAAAGGAGAGTTGGACTTGGGTGTAGATATTGTAGTTGCTTGGAAATGAATTGGAATGGTAAGATGGCATTAGGAGAGGGAACTATGCATGGAGGAAATAAGAACCCAAAATCTGTAGCAAAAACTACTTGGAGAAACTATTGTAAGTGTTGAAAGGGAGTAAGGAATTGTGTAAGTTGTTTGATGGATTTAGTAATGGATTTGGTGAATGAACTAAGGAGTATTAGGAGGTTTAATTAGTGTTATAACATGTGGGATTAAGTGTAGGAACATGGGGAAGTAATGGGTGAAAGAGAGGACTGAAAACAGAATTAAAATGCAAATACTGGGCCGGACCGAACTTGCGACCGGACTTGCAAGTTCGGTCGAGCCCAGACTTACAAAGACGGGTGAGCTACTGGAATCGACCGGACTTGCGACCGGACATGCAAGTTCGGTCGGACCAGAAATTTTCCCCGTCTGTAACCTACTGGAATCGACCGAACTTGCGACCGGACTTGCAAGTTCGGTCGCCAGAAAAATTTCCATCTTGTAACCTACTGAATCGACCGGACTTGCGACCGGACATGCAAGTTCGGTCGGCCCAGAAAATTTCCCGAGGATAGCTACTGGAATCGACCGAACTCGCGACCGGACTTGCAAGTTCGGTCGGCCAGAAGAATTTCCGTAACCTGAGCTACTGGAAGCGACCGAACTTGCGACCGGACTTGCAAGTTCGGTCGGGCCAGGAATTTTCGGTACTGGTAGCTACTGGAATGGACCGGACTTGCAAGGTCGGTCGCAAGTCCGGTCCTGACAAAAAAAATATTTTTAAATAATAATGTATATATTATATTGTTGTATGTATATTATATTATTATATATATATATTATATATATATAATATATATATTATATATATATATATGTATGTATATCCACATATACATGTACATGTAAGGAAGTAAACCTGAGTTAAGTAAGAAAGTAAAACTTAAGGTAAAGAAAAGTAATAAGTAATGTGTAAGTATAAGAGATGTGAGGACATAGTAAGTACGAATTAAGTAATAATAGTTAGATTAATCATTTGAATGTATGTATATAATAGGATTTGAATTGTGCATACCGGAGGAACGTTGGGATACAAGTACAACGGTGAAAGGTATGATTTTCTTCATGCCCTGTATCCTAATCTGGTTACCCCGATTTGTGTGCTTACTTGATCACCTAATAAGATAAATGCACGAATCGGACTATATTGCACTTACTTGTGTTTGTGTATATTGTTCTTGGTATATTCCTCTGAACAATAGTTTGTATAATTCATGAAATGCATGGATGATGATATGGTGTAAATGAATCTTGTATTGTACTTATGTATCGTATTATATTTCGTGTGAATGTAAATTGGGCATTGTATTTGTAAATGTGGCTTGAATGTTGACTTGTGCTAATTCCTACTATCTAACCCTAACTTAAGTGAGTAAATTGGAATGAGTACAAGTCCGATATAGCTTCGGCCACGCGTGAGGATGGGTGACACAGAGGTTGGATCCGATTCCTGGTTCGTAAGCGGTCCACGGCCCAAATCCCTTAAGTGGGTAGCATCCTGGATTAGTGAACCAAGTAAATCCGGTGGTGGGACGGAGTAGTCCCCGGGCCGGAGGTCCCGACGACTTAACATAGTAAGAGTAAGAGTAAGTAAGTATGTATGAGTATGAGAATGAGTATGTATGCGTATGTATGAAGTAATGAGTAAAAGATAATCTCCACCCCGATTAACCCGGGTGGACCAATGAAGCTAACCCGTATTGTGAATTGTGTATGTATTGGGTATATGTAATCGGAAGAAGGTAAGTATGTATTTGATGGTTATATTGATTCCTTGTATGTAGCGAAGTGTATGTGTGTATGCTTGGGTAAGTATTCATGTATGTGTATAAGAGTATGTATGCAGATGTTGTATGAAAATGAACCGCATGTATTCGACCAAGTGGTCGGCGTACCCTCACTAGTACGCGGGGTATGCGGTTATCATGCTCGGCGAAAGCTGACCCCTCGGGGGACATTTTTAGTGTGCAGGTACCCGAAACGAATATGGTCAAGAAAGAGACCGGAGGCACATCCTGATATTGGAAGTAAGTAGCGTGTGAGGAAACGGGTAGCAAGTAGTCTCTTAGCGAGTATGTATGAACCTTAAAGAGATAGTACATTGTATAAGGATCTAGTAAACTCGTATGTAGATTATAATGTATTGTGCTTGGAGTATTGTATTGAATGGGATTGTAGTAACATTGGTAGATGGAAATGCATTGTAGATTTGTAGTACTCGGGATTCCGTCGCTCAGACCGATGCTGTATGTAGATCAGTAGCCTGGTTAGTCACGTGGGTGACTAACGGCATTGTATCACCCATTGTATGTAAGCATATATCCGCTGCGAGTATCTGATGAGTAGGAGATTGGCGTTAATGACTGTATTAATAGTAGGGGTGTTACAAAAAGTGGTATCAGAGCGAAGTATCGCTCTGATGACTGGAAATACCGAGCCAGGAATACCGAGTTAGGAATTAGAAGCTTAGGGCTAAGGGCTGAGTGTTAGCATTAGAGATATGCTAATTAGGAACTACCGTGAGTACCGGATACCTACAATACCAGTCCCGCCCGCCGCGAACCCCATTGTATAACTTGGGAAATGACGCCAGAGAGAAGGAAAGTCCTCTCACACTCGGGAAACCCGATCTGGCAGTTGTGAAGCAATCACACTGTAAACAAGAACCGACATATAGTAAATTCCAGGGATTGGAAGCCCGGAGATGGATCCCGGTTAAACCGCAATACCCGCACTCCATAGCGGGGAACGCGCACTCCACCACGAGGAGGCTGCAACTTCAACAGCATGGGGCGACGTGCTTAGCAGTCGCGCCTAGCTAGACAACCAGCAGTAGAAAGAAGCACTAACCATGCAATGAAATGGAAAAAGGAGTAATGACAGAACCCCGAGACACAAGCTCCGGGTAGTAATACTGGAATAATACCACCAACGGCAATGCCAGCTGACTAAGGACATAGTCAGGAACGGTTAACTCCAAAAACCCCAACGCCAATGAGTTACAATACCTGGCCAGCATAGCTTACACAAGCTACAAGAACATCTACGGGATATAATCCGATAGGACTAACAGGAGTAGTGCCTAACAAGGTAGGCTCAGTAAACACCATAAATGTGTGGGAACAGCCACAAGGGACGACATTAAACCAAATAGAATGGGAGTTCCAAGGATTGGAGAAACACATCCCGATTATCAACAATCACGTCAAGATCATTGAGAAGCTACCTAAAGGATCGAGTATACCAACTATAGGTCAATGAGATCAAGGGAAGAGTGACAGGACTATCAAATACTATGGAAACCATACCGTGATCGGATAGGATACCCAAAAACCACCAGTACCACGCACTTGCCACGGCAAGTGCAGTAAGGACAGAAGTACGTAAAGAAACTCTAACACACCACAGGTACATAGTAATGTACGTGACTACAATGAACAACTATGGGATCACAAATCTGAAATTGAAAGAATGGAACCTTGGAAAGGCCTAACGGCCCGACCACTGTATTTAGAACATACCAGTCAGCGAGAGGCTAGACTTGGTCAAGACCTCAAACGTGGCTATGCCATGAGAGATTCTTTTAACACCGAACCACTGTTTTAAAACCCAAAATTTTCTTTTCAAAACCTCAAACCTCTTTTAAAAACCTTGGATTTTAAAACCGAACCAACATGATTATGGTGAGTATCATAGATGATACAAGAGGAGTTGACAATAGAATACTTCACCTAGGCGTGTGACGAACGCTACGAGTGTACCCGTTACGGGATGTGGGACAACCGCACTCCGAAGGAGCTTGCGGGCCCGACATATAGTTGGGTAAGTGGCAACGTATCAACATGGTACCCCACGTATGTGCACGTGTAGTGTACGACACACGGGAAGTAGTCAGCTCCGTTCTACGGACCATCAGTGAGTTCAAACCAGAACAACTGGACACCTCAGACAATTCAGCATAAAGGAACTCAGAAGACCCATCTGAAGATAAGGAGTAAGAACTAGGAAGTGCAAAAGGCACAGACTAAACAGTATAGACATTGGATATGTCTCAAATAATCTAAGCAATTACCTGACAGCTGGATGGAATGCCCAGCCTAAACACATGAAGGCGAATGCCTAATGTGAACCTAACAATGCTCAACAAACGGGACAGAACTCCCAAGAGCAACCCCAAGATTACCACAAGTACACTCCATCATTGAAGGGGATATCAAACCTAGTCCTAAGCACTAGGAGCAAGTGTAAACAGTCTACCCAAGAACGGGAGACGTTACAACCCAAAAGGGGACGACTCAGCTACAATACCATAAGACGGTATAGAGGACGACACACGTTATAAACATTAGCCGGATGTAACGGCACAGCCACCAACACCCAGGAGCGATCCTTGAAGGGTGTCTGCGTTAATAACAGTCGAACAACCGTAACGACATGAGCACGGGAGCTAAAACGAACACTCGGTTAGGACACCGAAGGGATTTCACTTAACAGGAAATGCCCTAAAATACTGAGAGGCACCTATTAACACCTGATTGCCTAAAGGGTCTCCTATGAACGGAAGCGTGATGCCACGACTTACCATGGAGCCCAATAATATCTCCAACCTATGACGGTATACAAGGAGTGGAAACATGTAAACAGCTTGCAAAAAGCATAGCTTGCAGCAATACGACTCAGAAGTTGTAAACCAAATACGTTATATAAACTTAAACGGTTGCAAAACCGGCACCAATGTTAACAAGACCTACAAGAGATATTGCCTCATACGACAAGAAATCAACAACTGGACCATAAATCCAACCCAACACCCTGAGTGGCTTGTAGTAATGGCCACCTCAGTGTCACTGTCACTAGAGCACCAGTCTAGTATACAGCTGACGGAGTTAAATACCCCTCATGCCTTCTGTAGCAATTGTACACAGAGGCATAAGAATCATGATAATGCCAACAATGGCCTAGTCCACACTTGGACACTACGAGAACCCAAGGGAAAGTACCCCTCGTTAACCGAAGACCACCAAGGTGGTGAAGATGTGAATCCTTAGAAAGGTTTCCATCTATTATAACAGTAAAGCCTACGCATATAGATATTGCCAAGAGGCGATGGAATCAGGAAATGAGATTTCCAAACCATTACGACTTAAGGGAGTAAGTATACTCCTCATGCACCCAAGCATGTGGTGAACCATTACATAAATACTCACATGGTAAACCTTGTCATGAGACCTATGAGTGGCAACAACCTCTCAACCAGAACTTCATTTACCAATGATAGAACGGGACCAGGAAACCCTTGAAGTTTCACGGGATGTCCTGGTAAAATACATACAAGCAAAACTACACAGCCAGAGCCTAAACCAATGCTCAGCACCGAAAGGCAATAATTAACAAAGCAGTTAATGTGAACGCACACTGAACACCATGAATGATTAACGCTCAAGAGAGCTTATGACCCGATGAGTTATCTCATCCTTGGTCAACCAAGATACTTGGTGAATTGTATCACAATAATGAAAATGATGTGAGGTAAGCCAACCTACACATGAAACCTAAACTGAAAAAAACATCCCCACTATGGGAAGATAGTAGTGCGGTATGCTACGACAACCGTCATACACACGAACATTGGGAAACCCCAGGGTATTCATACCATAAGGGAATGGTGCCAATGACAATGGCAATGAGTAAAGAGAAACTATCACAGTAACAGAAACAGTAAAGACAATGTTGTACAGTGAGTAAGAACACGGTGCGCAACAAGCGACCGCTATGAGGAGTAGTAAGCAATAACACGGAGTATAAGTATGAGATGACACACGGAAATATTCTTTCCTATCACATAAGTGACTTACTGTCAAGCGTTTACGCCTCTGCACTCTGTATGACTGAGTGTTTTGGTATTGCACTTGTGCAGCTAATGATCTAATGGGATGGCTAGGGATATGGAGAATGTAAACCGTAGTAAACCTTTCTTTTCACCAACAAACATGGCACTAGCCAGTTAAGCAAGCTTAGCAACAAACCGTGCGGCCTAAGGCCAAAGAAGCACGAAGAGTGTACAATACACTAACAATCACAAAGTGTGAATTCCAATGGAATGAGGAGTGAAAAGAGACTTAAGAAAGTCACTAGGACCGACGCATAAATGCAAGGTCATACAAGTAAAGAACACTTGTACTGAACCAGGGAAACTGGTAGAATTCAGAAGCTAGTGACACCAGAGGAAGCACTACAACTAAGTAGTGACTTAACCTCGCCCGACAATAAGTCGGAGGAGCTTAACGAATAATCGTAGAAGCACGAATAGCATGTGCAGAAGATTACCAGAGAGCTGGTTATAAACCTTAAACTCATTGAGTTCAAACACGGTAAAAGAATACCGCATTTGTTTAATAAACCTTATGCCCATAATAGACGGATAAAAGGTGATGCATAGTACATTAAGGATAGCACGAAGGGTAAATAACCCGAGTTATCAGGGTCGCGCAGCAGAAGCTAGTGGGCCCCAGCTAGTAAGTATAGCAAAATGGCTATTAATGCCTTGAAGCCTAATAGGCTAGAACCGAATTAATGATGAGTTAAATAAACTCATATAGAAATCCTTGGTGCAAAGACTAAACCATTGGTATGGTTAAGACCCTTTGACCAGAGTATATGTATATGTACCGTAGTGAAGCTAAACGCTTCATTGCCCAATTGATTAAACCAATGTTTAATAATAATAACATATGGTAGATTACGTGGGCGTAATCCCTTTTAAGGGGGGTAGAGCGAAAACCGCTTAATAAGTTTTATAAATAAAACACATAAACGTAATGTGCATAGCACAAATGAGAATATTGATGAGTGGTACTGTTAAATAAACATAGTATTCATTCATATTGAATTGTGGTAACTAGCATTAACATGCAAATACCATAGGAGGAATACCATCTTGTAACACCAGTGTAAGAGTATTGGTAAAGAAAAGTAATGAGTAGTGGACGGAGCTCCACAAGTATTGTAACCTTTGAAGAAGTAGTACGAAATGAATGAGGATAGTAGATGAATGAAGTTTATGAGTAGTGGAATCGTAAGTAAAATATTGAAACAATTGAAGACAACTAAATCTTAGAAATGAAGTATTCCTTAGTTAGAATATAGGATATGATGGTGAGTAATGGGGAAGTAGTGAAGGTTGATGAAATGAGCATTAGGATTGAACCATGGAGTAAAGCATTTGGGAAATAGAGTGAGGATGATTGATGGACTGATTCCATCCTTGGAGATGTATGAATTCGCACTAGAAAGATAAAAAGATAGAAATGAAAACAATTAAATTATTTGTTGTTGAATCTGATGTGGGAAGTCGAACTTGATCCTGATCAGATCAAGGGAAACCGAACACAAATTGGGGTGGAAAGATAGTTCAACACTGATGCTGATCACATCAGGGTCGAATGATTCTCGAAGCTCCCCTTAAGTGGTCACAAGAATCACTAGGATAGAAGTAACGAATATAAATGGAATTGGAGTTGGAGTTGTGTTTAGGAATTCTAATTAGTAGTATTGAAAGAATTCTTAGTATGGAGAATGAGGATCTGCTAGAAGTGTACCGAAGGAAATAGTAGTGTAGCATGTTGTATTATTCCAAGGGCAGCAGGACATAGAGGAGTCCTGTGTCGAGATGACCTGAGTGCCTACGGGATTGTGATGTGTATTGCATTGCTTTGGGGATAGCTTTGCACTGTATGTACGTATAAAGTGGTAATGAGGAACCGGATGGTAAGTAGTAATATGGATTGGAATAGGTATTGTACATTGGTATGGTATGGGAAGGAGAAACCTTGAGTAACGAGTTGGAATTGTAAGGAGGAATGTATGGCTTGGTATTAGGCAAGTATAAATGAGTAAGTACAGTAACCCATAACCTCGAACAACTTTGAGGACAAAGTTCTTAAGGGGGGTAGATTGAAATACCCCGACCTTAAATATGGCGATTAAATTATCCAATAGGTATTTAAGAGCCTAATAATGGTTAAGAAGTATTGGTAAGGAAAAATAAATCCAAAAGAAATAAAGAAACACTTAAAAGTGAAAAACGCTAAATAAGCGTTAAATAACCATAGGAGGTATGAGACCTCGGTTAGCGTGTTGTAAGGATTGTAAAGGCTTAATTGAGTCTAAATAAATATAGGGAACAATCCCGAAGAAAACGGATCCTTAAAATGGATTAAAATCACTAATGAACATTAAAGCGCGTTTTTCGAGGTAACCGGGAAAACGTGTCTTTAAGCGGGTCAAATAGACTCGTAACAATTTGGTCAACTAAATAATCATTAATAAATATTAGTGAAGCTTTGGGACCAATAAAATCAATAAAACGAGAGATTAGTAAAAACTGTCAAAAACGGGAAGTTGTGGGGTAGAAGTATAAATAGCACAAACTTATGTGTCCAATATTGTAAATAAAATTTTAAAACCCCCTTGGTCTATGTGTGCTGTCCGATTTTTACATATATACACACACACACTCTCTCATTTTCTTATTTGTGTCTAATACACTAGAGGACAAAACCATAAAGAGAGTAAAAAGCAAATATTTTCCTCTCTCTCCTACTCCCTCCTAGTCTCACGTGAACACACCCCTCTCACCCTCTCTTTTCTTTCTTCCCCTACCTCATGCGATTTCCATGGCTGCTTGAGAGAACCCCCACAAGCTCTACCTTCTCTCCTTGTTACTCCCTCAAAACTCTTCCAAAAATTATAAAAACTACACCATTGGAATCCTCTCACCAAGGGCTACATTTCTATCTTTCCAAAATTCGAAAACACCATTTTCTTTTATGGGTATGTCCCATTTGGAGTTCCAAGACCACCATTAGAAGGCCCTTGTTCTCCTTGTTCTTTTGAGGTAAAAATCTCTTCAAAACTCCATTGTTTTTCTAGCCTCAAAGGCAAAACGAAGATCTAGCTAAAACCTTGTTTGGTTTCTTTGCACTCTAGCCGATTTTGGCTTGTTGAAGGGGTTGGAAATCTTGTTCTTGAACCACTCCAAACAGCACTTGCACCCTTGGAAGGTAATAAATTTTCTAAACCCTAAAACCTATATTAGAACTTACATAAGGTTAGGGTTAGTTTTAGTATTAAAATGGTGTATTGAAATGTATATGTGAATGGGTTGTAGTGTTAGAAATGGTTTACAAACCGGTGAGAAGAGGAGAGGAAGAGGAAAGAAGAGCAAGGAAGGAGAGAAAGAAACTAGAAGAGGAAGAAGGTAAATTATGCTCACCTTTGAGTAGCTTTGTAAATGAATGTGTAACAGAGTTTGGAAATGAAAATGTGTATGGTAAAATGGAGATGTATTGGTAGCGTAATGTGTAGAAGAAAATAAGTGTTTTGAAACCTTTAAAAGACATTTTGAAACTTGTCAAAACAGATTGGGAATGAGTTATTAAGTGCAGGAATTTTAAGTGTTGTTTTAGTATTGGTAATGTACATGGGAGCTTGTATATTGATGTCTATTGAAACAGGTAAAATGAGTGTTGAGATATGAATTAGAACATGTGGTGAGAGTATAAAATTATAGGGAGACTATGGCGAAATTTACCTAGGAATGGAACACTTAGTGTGTTAGAAACTAGGTGACTAAGGTGGTATGTGTAACAGATTTTGATCAAGGAAAAGTGGGTAAGTTGAGAGAGATGATAATGTATTCTAAACATTAGGAGTGTTAGAAATGCCAATAGAAGAGGGAGATGTAGAAGGGAGTGTAAGTGTGAAAATCTGTAGCAAAAGGGTATAAGAATGTATGGAGAAGTTAGGAAGGTTAGTGTGTAAGATTGGTGAAAGGAGAGTTGGACTTGGGTGTAGATATTGTAGTTGCTTGGAAATGAATTGGAATGGTAAGATGGCATTAGGAGAGGGAACTATGCATGGAGGAAATAAGAACCCAAAATCTGTAGCAAAAACTACTTGGAGAAACTATTGTAAGTGTTGAAAGGAAGTAAGGAATTGTGTAAGTTGTTTGATGGATTTAGTAATGGATTTGGTGAATGAACTAAGGAGTATTAGGAGGTTTAATTAGTGTTATAACATGTGGGATTAAGTGTAGGAACAATGGGGAAGTAATGGGTGAAAGAGAGGACTGAAAACAGAATTAAAATGCAAATACTGGGCCGGACCGAACTTGCGACCGGACTTGCAAGTTCGGTCGAGCCCAGACTTACAAAGACGGGTGAGCTACTGGAATCGACCGGACTTGCGACCGGACATGCAAGTTCGGTCGGACCAGAAATTTTCCCGTGTAACCTACTGGAATCGACCGAACTTGCGACCGGACTGCAAGTTCGGTCGGCCAGAAAAATTTCCATCTTGTAACCTACTGGAATCGACCGGACTTGCGACCGGACATGCAAGTTCGGTCGGCCAGAAAAATTTCCCGAGGATAGCTACTGGAATCGACCGAACGCGACCGGACTTGCAAGTTCGGTCGGCCAGAAGAATTTCCGAACCTGAGCTACTGGAAGCGACCGAACTTGCGACCGGACTTGCAAGTTCGGTCGGGCCAGGAATTTTCGGTACTGGTAGCTACTGGAATGGACCGGACTTGCAAGGTCGGTCGCAAGTCCGGTCCTGACAAAAAAAATATTTTTAAATAATAATGATAATATATATATATATGTATGTATATGTAATATATATATATATGTATGTATATCCACATATACATGTACATGTAAGGAAGTAAACCTGAGTTAAGTAAGAAAGTAAAACTTAAGGTAAAGAAAAGTAAATAAGTAATGTGTAAGTATAAGAGGTGTGAGGACATAGTAAGTACGAATTAAGTAATAATAGTTAGATTAATCATTTGAATGTATGTATATAATAGGATTTGAATTGTGCATACCGGAGGAACGTTGGGATACAAGTACAACGGTGAAAGGTATGATTTCTTCATGCCCTGTATCCTAATCTGGTTACCCCGATTTGTGTGCTTACTTGATCACCTAATAAGATAAATGCACGAATCGGACTATATTGCACTTACTTGTGTTTGTGTATATTGTTCTTGGTATATTCCTCTTGAACAATAGTTTGTATAATTCATGAAATGCATGGATGATGATATGGTGTAAATGAATCTTGTATTGTACTTATGTATCGTATTATATTTCGTGTGAATGTAAATTGGGCATTGTATTTGTAAATGTGGCTTGAATGTTGACTTGTGCTAATTCCTAACTATCTAACTCCTAACTTAAGTGAGTAAATTGGAATGAGTACAAGTCCGATATAGCTTCGGCCACGCGTGAGGATGAGGTGACACAAGAGGTTGGATCCGATTCCTGGTTCGTAAGCTGGTCCACGGCCCAAATCCCTTAAGTGGGTAGCATCCTGGATTAGTGAACCAAGTAAATCCCGGTGGTGGGACGGAGTAGTCCCCGGGCCGGAGGTCCCGACGACTTAACATGAGTAAGAGTAAGAGTAAGTAAGTAGTATGAGTATGAGAATGAGTATGTATGCGTATGTATGAAGTAATGAGTAAAAGAGTAATCTCCACCCGACGATTAACCCGGGTGGACCAATGAAGCTAACCCGTATTGTGAATTGTGTATGTATTGGGTATATGTAATCGGAAGAAGGTAAGTATGTATTTGATGGTTATATTGTATTCCTTGTATGTAGCGAAGTGTATGTGTGTATGCTTGGGTAAGTATTATGTATTGTTGTATAAGAGTATGTATGCATGTATGTTGTATGAAAATGAACCGCATGTATTCGACCAAGTGGTCGGCGTACCCTCACTAGTACGCGGGGTATGCGGTTATCATGCTCGGCGAAAGCTGACCCCTTCGGGGACATTTTTTAGTGTGCAGGTACCCGAAACGAATATGGTCAAGAAAGAGACCGGAGGCACATCCTGATATTTGGAAGTAAGTAGCGTGTGAGGAACGGGTAGCAAGTAGTCTCTTAGCGAGTATGTATGAACCTTAAAGAGATAGTACATTGTATAAGGATTAGTAAACTCGGTATGTAGATTATAATGTATTGTGCTTGGAGTATTGTATTGAATGGAGATTGTAGTAGCATTTGGTAGATGGAGAATGCATTGTAGATTTGTAGTACTCGGGATTCCGGTCCATCAGACCGATGCTGTATGTAGAATCAGTAGCCTGGTTAGTCACGTGGGTGACTAACGGCATTGTATCACCCATTGTATGTAAGCATATATCCGCTGCGAGTATCTGATGAGTAAGGAGATTGGACGTTAATGACTGTATTAATAGTAGGGGTGTTACAGGTCTGTTTCAGATTTTTTTGTGGTGAAGGGAAAGGTATCCTCATTGAAGAGGACATCTCTGGATGTGTATGTTCTGGAGGAGGTGAGATCATAGCATAGATACCCTTTGTGATTAGGTGCATACCCGAGGAAGAGACACTTTGTGGTACGGTAGGAGGTTTTATGCTTGTTCTGAGGGCGTAGGTTTGGCCAGCACTCACACCCAAACACTCTCAAAAGATGATATTCTGGTGGTTTGTGGAAGAGAACTTGGAAGGGACTTTTATGAGACACAATAGGTGTGGGTATGCGGTTGTTGAGATAAGTGGCTATGTGAAAGCTTCTTTCCCAGAATTCTAGGGGTAGGTGGGCATGGGCTAGAAGTGCTAGGCCTCTGTCAACTATGGTTTTGTGTCCAGTTTCTATGCTTCCATTTTGTTGGTGGGAGTAGGGACATGTGATCCGGTGTAGGATGTCTTTTGCTTTAAGTATTGGTGTGAGAGCTTTGAACTCCCCCCCCCCCCCATCTGTTTGAATGCTTTTCACTGTGGTCTTAAAATAATTGCACACTAACTGGAGAAAAGTAATAAAGATGGATTGAACATCTGACTTGGCAGAGAGAGAGAAAAACCACACAAATTTGCTGTAATCATCAACAATAGCCAAATAATATTGTGCCCCATTTAAGGCCAAAACTGGGGCAGGACCCCACACATCTAGAAAAGTAGATCAAAAGGTTTTTCAGATATAGTAGCAGAGAGAGGATGAGGTAGAGCATGTGTTTTTCCCAGTTTACAAGCATCACAGTGCGCAAAAATGGAACTCTTAGATGTAACTGGTAAACTATATTTATTAATAGTAAAACTCGAAACTCGAAAGGATGGGTGGCCCAATCGTTGGTGCCAGACTGTGGGGCTGGTTTTTATTGCAGAAAGAGCCTGATAGTCCACAGGTCTCCTAGGTGATTGAGGTGAGGAAAAACACTATAGACCTTCTATAACTCCTCTCTTGGCCAAAACTCTCCCCGTGTTGATGTCCTTCATAATGAAATAGTTTGGGTGAAATTCAAAGAATATATTATGAGCAGAGGCAAGTTGTCTAACTGATAATAATTTTTTTGTAAGGTTTGGAACATAGAGAAGGGGAGAGAGTAAATAGTTGCTTGTTGGAGTTGGGAGAATGCCTGAACCTTGTCCCTTAACTGGCAGCGAAGTTCCATTGCCAAAGTTGACAGTATCTGAGTGAGGATGAAGGTCAGAGTCAATGCTTAGATTAGCCATGTCATGAGTGAAATGGTGGGTTGCTCCGCTGTCTGGATACTAGGTTTGGTCAGTGGGATGGGGATGTGTAGTGGGCAGTGTAGGGTCTGTGGGGTGGGGCTGATAGGAGTGGTCAAAGCGGTGGTAGCAGCGGTCAGCAGTGTGACCAACCTTATTACAGACTTGGCAGGTTGGTCTAAGTCTTGTTTGCCAGAGAGGTGAGTAGTGGAGTTGTAGGAAGAGTTAGAGTTACCTCTACCTCCACCGTGTCCTCTGTGTCTCCCTCCTCTTTGATTGTTTCCTCTATAGGATTTGCCTCCTCTTCCAGTGTAAGAAGTATTGTTGATGGACATTTGAGCAGTTGAGAGAGTTTCTGTGGTTTTGTCTTCTAGTTTGGACTCATATGTGAGAAGATAACTGTAGGTTGTCTGAGGAGAGACGAATTGAGGCATCATAATAATGTTAGTAGCAACTGTATCATAATCAGAAGGTAGACCACGGAGGATATAACTTATGAAATCCTGATCTGAAACTGCATATCCAGCAGAGGCAAGGGAGTTGGAGATATTTTTGGCTTTAGCAAAGTAATCGGCTATAGTGTCAGCACCTTTTTTTAAGCTCATAAGTTGAGACTTGAGATGCATAACCCTAGCATTGATCTGAGCAGAAAGAATTTTTTTAACTGTTTCCCAAACATCTTTGGACGTTTCACATGGGATTACCTGGTTTACCAGACCATCTGTCATAGATGTAGTTAGGACAGCCATGATGAGCTTGTCGGTTTGCTTCCATTTGGTGTATTCTGGATTAAGAGCATTGTTGACTTGTTTTGCAGGGCATGGGTTGCTGCCGTCTATCCAGCCGAAGAGACCGTGACCTGAGAGGTATGGCTCAACTTGTTTGAGCCAGACTTGGTAATTATCTGGCGAAAGTTTGGTGAATGTTGCTATGTGGAGACAAGGGAAGCATGAGGAGTATTGTTTGAGGTGGTAGAGTTGGTGACTGAGCCAGGTGTGATTATTCCAGAGGGGGGAGTGTTGATGCCGTCCGCCATTGGAGAACGAGAAGAATAGAACAGTGAGAAGAGGACCGAAAAGAGGAATAGAGAATGACGTTAGTCGGCGGCGTCTGATACCATAATGAGACACATAATTTTAGGTTTCTGTATTGAGTAATCAGTGAATGTATTACAAGTGTAAACGTCTATATATATACAAGTGTAAATGGACTATCAACTAAGAGTGGGCTTGTTATTTTATTTCAGTGTTAGGCCTAACTGTACTGTGGGCTTCACTAACAGCTATCTCTGGGTACAGTAACCTGTAGTCAAGAATTTGGCTTTTTTTAAACCCCATCCATCATACATTAACATTAGATGATACAAAAATACAAGAACATATATGAGATTTCTATAAACCCCGACAGAGGTCATAATGTTAAATACTGAAGTGGTAGAATCAAACTTCCGCCATAAGAGCACCTAACTAGAAGATGATTCAAACTGACCCTAGATGTAGCACCAACGGGTCATGATTCGATAGCAACAAAACCCACGACATTACCGCAATATCATATGAGGAAAAGAGTATTTTACTACCTAGCTCGCGCTTAAACTTAACACAAAGTATTGACAGAAAGTACATATCTAGAAACTAACTAACTGCCTTAGTGGTGTCCAATCTCATGCAGCTACCGAAGAAGGTGGTCTCAAAATTAAGCAGTAGATTTATTATCATTCAAAATGCATCCCAAATTTGTGCACTTGTATTTGGGAAGAACCTGTACATGGTCGCCTGAGTCGGCTCCTTCCTGATCTTTGTTCCAACTTCATCAAAATTATCCATGTTATATTTTACCACCGTCATCGTCATATACGCCCGTTGAGTACCAGCAAAAGAAAGCACATCGTCTCTCTGCTCTTGGAATTTTTAAGCATACTCTATTTTTAACCAAACTGAAATTAGTTATTTACAGTAAGTTAAATTTTATATTTTTATTGTTTGCTCCCCCTTAGTGGGCCAGATAGTATGGGCTGGCCATATCGAATGTTATTAACAGCCCAAAGGCTTTATTGTCTCTATTACACTGCGTATGCGTCTGTATATAAGGGCATGAAACCCTGATAAATCAATTAACAAAACACAGTACATTCTTTCTACACTGTTCCATTAGCTATTACACTATGGTATCACGAGCTTCTCGATCCATGGTGCCTTGTTAGCCTTCCTTTTTTTTTCCGCTCTTCTTCCTGGAGATGGCGGATGATCTCTCTTCTCAACAGTCCTCTGGTGTTCCTCCTGTTGGTGTTGTCACTCCATCGCCGGTACCTCCTTCTTCATCGCCGGCACCTTCCTCTTCACCAGCGGTCACGCCAACACCTCAGTCAATTGTATCTGCAGCAAAAAATCTGGTTAAGCTTAAACCTGATAATTACAGAATCTGGAATGCTGTAATAGTAGCTTTTCTTAGAGGTGTAGATCTGTACAAATTTGTTGATGGATCTAATCCTTGTCCCACTCTTACTAATGATCCCTCTTCTATCGATGCTATATCTAAATGGAGACAACAAGATCAGTTAGTTTTGACTGCTATCTATGCTTCATTAAGTGATGCTATAATCGGTCAGGTTGTTGGATTTACTACATCTGCCTTAGCCTGGTCTTACCTTCAAGATATTTATGCTGCACAGACCAGTGCTCAGATTGGCCGTTTGCTTTTGCAATTGGCTTCAATAGAAAAGAAGTCTACAGAGTCTATTACTGCCTATTACAATCGAGCTCGAGCTCTTGTGGATTCTCTAGCCATTACTGGACATTGTGTGTCCAATCAGGAGTTTCAATGTTATCTGCTGAAAGGACTTCCCTCTGATTATTCTGGTCTTGTCTCAAATATTTTGACCAGAACTGTGCCATGCACACCATCACAACTTTACAGTTTTCTTCTGTCAAATGAATTCTGGCTAGATCAGTCTTCATCTACTACTGGATTTGTTGTTTCTCTTAACAACACTATCACCACTGGATCTGGTAACAATAATCAAGGCAGAGGCAAGACTAGCAACTATAATCGGGGCAGATCTAATAATAACAGGGGAAGAGGAAGAGGTATTTTGACCGCTCCTGCTTCCTCTTCCTATTCCCAGACACAGACGTTTGCAGGACATGTTGATACAAGGCCTACATGTCAAATTTGCAAGAAAAAGGGACATGATGCAATGGCTTGCTATCATAGGTATAACTTCAGTTATCAACCGCGGCCACCTGCCTCTATGACTGCTAATGCTACGGGTTGCCAGGCACAGTATGACTGGCTTCCAGATTCTGCAGCCAGTAATCATTTTACAGGAGATTTTTCAAAGTTAAATCTCTCTGCGTTTGACTATACAGGGACAGAAACTGTCTCTCTAGGCGATGGCTCATCCTTGCCTATCTATCATCAGGGTACAGGCTCATCTCTACCCCTCACAGGGAGTTTTATCTCTCTAATATTCATCATGTTCCCTCTCTTAACAAAAATCTTATATCCATCAGCAAATTTTGTGCCGACAATCACACTTACTTTGAGTTTCATCCTACCTTTTTTCTGTTGAAGGATACTCAAACCAAGAAAACCCTTCTCAAGGGAGCCACTAGAGATGGGATCTATGTTTTTCCCTCAAGTCTCACCACCACCTCACCTTCAGCCAATGCTACCATGACTGTGTCTCCTGCTCTGTGGCATCAGAGACTTGGTCATCCTAGTGATGATCTTACTAAATACACCATTACTGCTTTCAGTTTACCTTCTAGCTCTAAGTATAATAAGTTTTTCTGTAATACCTGCTGTCAAGGCAAACCTCATGCTCTACCTCACTATCCCTCTCCTTCTGTCTCTACAAGATGTTTTGAGTTGTTGTTTATGGATTTGTGGGGACCTGCTTATCATACCTCTTTTGATGGATATAAGTATTTTCTGGTGATTATTGATGATTACTCTCGTTATGTATGGTTATTCCCTATTAAGAATAAATCAGAGGTGGGACTTCTGTTTCCTGTCTTCTGTGCTATGGTTGAAAGACAGTTTAATACCTCAATTAAGTCTATCCAGACAGACAATGGGGGTGAGTTTAAAGCACTTCAGATTTTTGTTCAAACAAAGGGAATTAATCATAGATTTACATGCCCTCACTCACATCAGCAAAATGGCTCTGCTGAGAGCAAAATCAGATACATTGTGGACAAAGGGCTGTGTCTTCTCTCTCAGGCAGCTATGCCCTTGATATTTTGGTCTTTTGCCTTCAAAACTGCAGCCTATCTCATGAATCTTACCCCTACAAAAGCCTTAGCCTATGCCACACCCCACACCAAACTCCACAATAAACCCCCCCCCCCCCCTCTCTCATCTCAAAGTCTTTGGCTGCAGCTGTTGGCCGAACCTTAGACCTTTTCATGCCCATAAACTATCTTTCAGGTCTAAGGAGTGTGTCTTTATTGGATACTCTCCTAATTCCACAGGTTACCTATGCTTTGACAGAGACGACAATAAGATTTTTGTCTCCAGGGATGTTCAGTTTAATGAACACTCCTTCCCATTCTCTACATCACAAGCCACACAGTTACCCTCCTCTGAGCCTTCCTCATCTCCTATTACTCTACTACTACCCTCAGTCACATCTCCTACATCAGACACCAGCCCTAATTTCTCTTGCAACTCCCCTCATATTTCTCCTTCTCAAGCTGGTACTACCCCTGCTATGTCAACTACAGAATCTTCCCCTTCTCCTACTTCTGATTCCTTACCAGCAGTCTCTCCCTCCCCACCTAATCCTGAAACACCGCCAGCTCCTAAGCACCATATGGTTACTCGCTCCATGACCAATTCTCTACAACCCAAGCTCTATACAGATGGAACAGTGCCATGGTTAAATGCCACTACTACATCAGATCCCTCTCAGATTCCCGATCAGCCCTCCTTTACTCAAGCTGTTAAGTTTCCAGAATGGAAAGCAGCAATGCAGAAAGAATTTGATGCCTTACAGGCCAACAGCACTTGGGATCTTGTTCCTTTTGAGCCTCACATGAATGTTTTGGGCACAAAATGGGTTTTGAAAACTAAGAGGCTGTCAAATGGACACATAGAGAGGAGAAAAGCTAGACTGGTTGCTCAAGGCTTTAATCAAACCTATGGGGTTGACTACTCAGAAACTTTCAGTCCTGTGGTCAAGGTTACAACTATCAGATTAATTCTAGCTATTGCGGTTGCCTCTAACTGGCCTATTGAGCAGATAGATGTGGATAATGCCTTTCTTCATGGGCATATTGAAGAAGATGTCTATGTGAAACAACCCAGTGGTTTTAAGCACAAGGACTACCCTAATCATGTTTGCAAACTTAAGCGGGCTTTGTACGGGCTTAAACAGAGTCCTAGGGCATGGTTTTCTCGTCTCAGTACCTATTTGGTACACATTGGTTTCACTCCCTCTGTTTCTGATCCATCTCTATTCATTTACAATCATAAGTCAAGCATTGTATATGTCTTGATTTATGTGGACGATATACTCATCACAGCCTCTTCCCCCTTCCTGATTCAGCGTCTCACTACTACTCTTGCCAAAGAATTCCCCATTAAGTCTCTTGGATCCCTTCACTATTTTCTGGGGATCCAAGTTCATCGTGACTCTAATGGCCTTTTACTTACACAGTCCAAATATATTTCCGATTTACTACACCGCACAAACATGGCTCAAGCAAAACCTGTTACCACACCGATGCTAGACTCTACCCAGCTTGATTCCTCTACATCCCCTCCCTACACAGATACCACACAATACAGAAGTATTATTGGAAGCCTCCAATATCTGGCCTTTACTAGGCCAGATATCAGTTTTGCCGTCAACAAATTAAGCCAGATCATGCATTCTCCCAAAGAGATTCACTGGGTTGCAGCTAAGAGAATAGTCCGTTACCTGAGATCCACCCCAAATCTGGGTTTATTTTTCCCGGCGACGCCTCTGGGAGAACTTCGCATCTTCTCGGATGCGGATTGGGCAGGATCACAACTTGATCGGCGCTCCACCTCCGGCTTCGTCATTCTCTTTGGCAACAAACCCATCTCCTGGTGCTCCAATAAGCAGCGCACGGTGGCTCGCAGTTCCACTGAGGCTGAATTCAAGGCCGCTGCTACCGCCGCCTCCGAAGCTCTATGGATACAGAAGGTGTTAAGTGAATTGGGGATTTTTCTGACTAAAGCTCCAATCTTGAGTTGTGATAATGTTGGAGCATCTTACCTTGCGTCGAATCCCATCTTTCACTCTCGAGCTCGCCACATCGCCATTGATTTCTTCTTCATTCGTGAATTAGTTCGCGCTGGTGCCTTGAAGATTGTGTTTTTACCATCGAAGGAGCAAATTGCAGATGGGTTCACCAAAACCCTAAGTCGACCGCAGCTTTCAATTTTTCGATCCCGTCTCTCTCTGTCTGCTCGTTGACGAGAGTTTGGGCTCGCGGGGGGGTAGTGGGCCAGATAGTATGGGCTGGCCATATCGAATGTTATTAACAGCCCAAAGGCTTTATTGTCTCTATTACACTGCGTATGCGTCTGTATATAAGGGCATGAAACCCTGATAAATCAATTAACAAAACACAGTACATTCTTTCTACACTGTTCCATTAGCTATTACACTACCCCTAAACGCTACGTATCATTTTTATATCAAAAAAAGCTTTTATAACATCACATTTTTATGTGTGCTTGGATTTAATGGAATTAAATTATTAAAGTAAATTAGTTAAGATCAAATGAATTATGATTAGCGCAATTTTATAAATTTAACTCTTTGAAATTGAAAAAAAAAAGAAAGAAAGATGTGAAATACAGAATCTAGATAAATAAAAGAAGAAAACACAATAATATGCTTCTTCCTTTATCAAAATACCGTTTGTTAATTTTTTTAACAAATTAATTCTAATAAAAAAGTTTCGTAAATCAACTTAAAATTTACAGGTTAATCCTACTTTTAATAAACACGATTTCAAAGATGGTGTTGGTAGTTTATTAGATATATACATTCAAATAAGATAAATTTTATACCATTGTTAATCGAGCTCTTTAAAATAAGATCTAATATTAATATCTTTTAATAAATTTAAAATTTTATATTTGTTTGGATGCACATATATTTTAATACAAGTGAGTGGTATAATTAGAGATAATTATCAGAGACAATAATAAAAAGAAAGTAACCGATATTGGTGTAAGGAATATCTATATGTGGCTACTATTATCTAAGTCTTTTTCTTTATATATAATCATGGTATATTTTATCCGAAATAGAGATGTTATATCTACAATTTATTGTTACATATAGATGATAATTTATCAATATTGACATTAAACATTAAAATTATTCAAATGACTAACTTTTCTACCAAACTTGGACAACAAGTGAGCGCTAGGTGCCCTTGTTTCTTATTTTTTACTACTTTTAATATACTTTAATTTTTATTTTTATATGGAGCGAGTTTTGCGGTGTGGATATAAGTTAAAGAGATGGGGGAGAGATTGCACAAGGAGAGAAGGGGCATTGATGTGTTGCGCAGACAGTTGGGCGCTGTTGATATGGCCTTCCCCAATGCAGAAGTCAAACAGGAGTGGGAAAACGTAAGGAGGTTGATTTGCTCCTCTTGCAAGAAGAAATTCGAGCTCTTCAGAGATCACGACAGTGTTGGCTACGCGAAGGTGACAGAAACTCACGTTTTTTCTTTAAATGTATGAAAGCACGAGTAAAGTGCAATACAATTCATTGTCTGAAAAATGATTTAGGAGTTAAAGTCTCATCATGTGCAGGGATTGAGGATATTGCACGGGGATATTTTCAGAACTTATTTATGTCCAGTAATCCTGATGTTAATTATCATTTGCTTGCATCTGTTGAAGGGTGCGTCTCAGTAGATATGAATGAGGATATTGGGCGGCCATATGTAAGGGATGAAGTGCTTCAAGCTCTCAAACAGATGGATCCTTACAAGGCTCCCGGCCCAGACGGTATGAATGGTATTTTCCTTCAATCTAATTGGGATGTTGTTGGTCATGATTTTGTTGAAACAGTTTTGAGTATTTTGGATAGTGACTATATGCCTCCTGGTTTGAATCACACCTACATAGTGCTTATTCCCAAAAAGCCGGGTGCTTGTGAAATGAAGGAATTTCACCCAATCTCACTGTGTAATGTGATATATAGGGTTGTCTCTAAAGTTTTAGTTAATAGAGTACGGGATCATATGAAGGAGGTGATTTCATATGATCAGGCTGCTTTTGCTCCTGGACGTTTGATTTCTGATAATATAATCCTTGCCAATGAATTATTACACTCTATGACACGTTCTAAGGCGAAAGTGCGTGGACATTTTCCCTTAAGGTTGATATGGCTAAAGCCTTTGATCATGTAGAATGGGTTTTTTTAATTAATGCACTGGAGTCCATGGGTTTCCATCGTAGATGGATTCAGTTAGTACGCAAATGCATTACTTCTGTGTCCATGTCTGTTTTAGCAATGGTTCACCAGGAAGGGTCTTTGAACCTAAAAGAGGTTTAAGACAAGGAGATCCCTTCCCCTTTTTTGTTCCTTTGTTGTATGGAAGCTTTGTCAGCTAGCCTCAGGGTATCATCACAATCTGGCATAACTAGAGGTATTTCAGTTAGAGGGTTGGGCTTTGATATTAATAGTCTGTTTTTTGCAGATGATTGTTTAGTGTTTGGAAAAGCAACTATGCATAATGCTACTTTGATTAATGATATTATACAAGATTTTAGTGAAGCGTCTGGTCAGTATATTAACATAGACAAGTTAGGGCTGGTTTTTTCAAGAGAAGTACCATCTGTTTTAAAGAACCAGATAAGCCAATGTTTGGGAGTTCGTGAAGTTGGTAGTTTTAGTTTATATCTTGGTTTCCCAAGTCAAATACAATGAAATAGAACTTCAGTCTTTTCTTATCTCAAGGACAAAGTTAGAAAGACAATACAAGGTTGGAACCATATGGTATCTCAGTCAGGTAGAGCGATACTAATTAAAAATGTGTTACTGTCCCTTCCATTACATGTAATGAGTGTTATTAAGTTATCTAACTCATTATTATATGATATACAGTCTTTACCAGCACGTTTTTGGTGCGAGGGGGGGGGGGGGGACTAGACACAAGGGGAATACACTGGAGAAAGTGGAGGGATCTATGTTATTCCTCTGCTGATGGGGGTTTAGGATTTCGTTATTTGCCTATATTGAATCAAAGTGTACTTGCTGTTAGGATATGCCACTTAGTATATGTCTTATATAATGTACGATGTGTTAGTGCAGTGCTGAGTTAGTGGTCATGCGTCTGTATATATATATACTGGTGTACCTTGTCTCTCTGACTTACTTCCGCTATTCTAAGAGTGAATACAAGTTCCATTTGTTCTATTTTCTCACATCTGTCAACATGGTATCGGAGCGGGTGTTTCTTTCGTCTCCCGTTTCTTTTCCTAATTTTTTTTTCTTTCCTTTCTTTCATCTTTCTTTCCTTTCCGTTTTTTTCTGCAATTTGCTAGTGTTCCTCGTTTGCTATGTCTGAAGAAGAAGAAGAAGAGGCGTCGCCAGTCCAAGAAACGCCGAAGAAGAGAGCGAGAGTTACTAGGAAAGGGGTCACCGCGCAGGTCGGCAACGCCCGATTCTCAGCGTCAACACAACGGCGGGGATGGACTATTCCGACCCATTCTTTTTGCATTCGTCGGATGGCCCCAGCATGAGTCTCACAACGACTCAACTTACAGGCCCTAATTTTGGTCTATGGAAACGTTCTGTCACTCTATCCCTATGTGCAAAGAACAAATTTGGTTTCGTGAGCGGCGCACTTCAGAGACCGCAAGAAGCCTCTTCAGAGAGAGATGCCTGGGATCGTTGCAACACTATGGTGATGGTTTGGCTTCTCAATACCATTCACAAGCAGATTTCAAACATGGTGATCTATTCTCGCACGGCGAAGATTCTGTGGGACCAGCTTCATGAGCGATTTGGGAAACCGAATGGTGTTCGCTTACTAGAACTCAAGCGAGACGTTGTGTGGTCGAGCCAAGGGACAGACTCGGTGTCTAATTACTATTCCGAACTCAAGGTCTTGTGGGACGAGTTGGACGACGTAGATGAACTGCCGGACTGCTCATGTATTTCCGACAGCAGTTTGTCTGCTTATCGAGCCAGAGAATGTCTGATGCGGTTCGTTATGGGCTTGAATGAGTCTTTCTGGCCAACGAGAGGATCAATTCTTATGATGAGCCCACTCCCATCGGTAGATCAAGCGTACTCCATCTTGGTCCAAGAAGAGAAACAACGACAATCTAGAGTTCTGCCTACTTCAAGTTCCTTTTCTTTTACTAACCCTAATATACAAAGGTTTGATTCTAGTTCTGGCAAGAGAGTTCTGTGTGATTTCTGTGGGAAGCCGGGGCATGTCGCTACCAATTGCTACAAGAAGATAGGGTTTCCTCCGGGTTTCAAGTCGAAAGGTAGGAAAACTGTTGCGCAAGTGTCTGAGGTTGCGTTTTCTGAAGCTCCTAATCAAGAGGGCGGCTCTTCTCAAGTTTCTGCATCGCCTATCCCTGGTGTGTCGTTGGAGCAATACCAAGCGATGATGGTTTTCTTTACCAAGAATGCGTCCAATGCCTCCACCTCTAATGCGTCAGTTGCGATGGCTGGTAATGTTTCTGCAATTCCTGAGAATTTTGTTGCACTGTCTAGTGATGTTTCTCCTAGTTTTGAGAACTCATCTGTACTTAAACTCAAGATACCCGTTTGCTATTCTGTTAAGAATTTGTGTGATTTTTGGATCATTGAAAGTGGTGCTGCTCACCACGTGTGCTTTAAGGCGGATTGGTTTTTCAATTTCTATTTTGTTGCCAAGGGAGTCAATATAGAACTTCCTGATGGTTCGCTGAAATGTGTTAATACCATGGGTGATGTCAAGATTGGGAATTTTGTTTTAAAACATGTGCTTTACATTCCTCAATTTAAATATAACCTTGTGTTTGTAAATTGTTTAATTAGATAGATGAATGGGGTTATTTCCTTTAAGCTTGGTGTTTGCCTTTACCAGGACCTTTCCTTGAAGAAGCCAAGGGAAATTGGTAGAGAATGTAATGGGATATACGTCTTGCAGAAGGGTGCTTTGGATGTTTTCTGTGGTAAGAAATGTGGTGTTGAGAGTGGGTCGTTGTGCAGTTCTGGGGGTTATGTAAAACCTACTTCTGGTTTTTCTGGTGGTTGTAATATAGATGTTGATTCTAGGGTTTTTCCTGCTCCTTCGTTGTCTAGTTTACAGGTTTGGCACATGTGTCTAGGGCATTTGTCTTTAAGAAAAACTAAGTCTATAAGTTTGGATATTCCTTGTATAGATGTTTCCTTTGATTGTGATGTTTGTATGAGGTCTAAACATGTAAAGTTGCCTTTTCCAAGATCTGTTACGTACTCTACTGCGGTGTTTGATTTAGTACATGGTGATGTGTGGGGGCCGTACAATGAGGTAACTCATGACGGTTATCGCTATTTTCTAAACTTTGGTTGATGATTACTCAAGGGCTACTTGGGTTTATATGCTTGTTAGTAAAGGTGATGCTTTTATGTGCATAAAAATGTTTATTAATAGTGTTGAGAGGCAGTTTGGTGTGCGTGTTAAAGTTTTGAGAACTGATAATGCTCTTGAACTTGGTTCATCAGCTGATGGTGTTAAGTTTTTTGCTGAGACTGGGATAATTCATCAAACTTCATGTCCGTATACTCCTCAACAGAACGGTATAGTTGAGCGTAAGCATAGGCATCTGTTGGAAACTGCTAGATCCTTGTTGTTTCAGTCTAAACTTCCTTTGAAATTTTGGGGAGAATGTCTTCTCACTGCTATCTACCTTATTAACAGATTTCCTAGCAAACTTCTCAAAGGAAAATCTCCCTTTTTGTGTTCTTTATAACAAAGAACCCGGTTTAAGTAATTTGAGAGTTTTTGGTTGTTTGTGCTATTGTCACAATAATCTGATTCGTGATGAGTTTCAGGATAGGAGTTTTGCTTCCTGTTTCATTGGTTACCCCGTTGGTACCAAGGGGTACAAAGTTCTTGACCTAAAGTCTGGTCAGATCAGAATTAGTAGACATGTTTCCTTTATAGAGCATGTTTTTCCTTTTGCTTCTAATTCTATTGTTACATCTCAGCCAAAAAATCATGGACAGTCCCTATTTCAGGCAGCAGAAAATGAACAGCAGTGGAATACTGAGATCAGTAGGCCTGTTGTTGATACAGGTTTGAGTTCTTCTTCTGATTCTACTGCATATATTCCTACTACAAAATCTGGTAGGTCTGTCAAGGTTCCGGTTCATTTACAGGACTATGTATGCACTTCTGTTACTGATTGTGTGCACACTATCCCTTCTCTTGTTTCTTTACAAAATGCTGATGTTTTTCACTTGCCTATTCTTGCCCACATGAAAAATGCTGATAGGTAATATGAGCCTGTCACATTTGAGGATGCTAATCAGTTTGACCATTGGAAGAAGGCCATGAATGAAGAATTTCATGCTCTCCAACTGAATCATACTTGGGATATAGTGGACTTACCCCCTAAGAAAAAACCAATAGGGTGTAAGTGGGTATACAAGGTCAAAACTAAAGCTGATGGGAGTGTGGAGAGATATAAGGCTCGATTAGTGGTGAAGGGCTTTACACAAAAGGAGGGAATAGATTATTTTGAAACTTTTTCCTCTGTTATGAAGATCACTACCGTTAAAGTTCTTTTTTTGTTGCTGTTAAGAGAAACTGGCCTATTTTTCAACTTGATATTAATAATGCGTTTTTACATGGTGACTTAGACGAGGAGATTTATATGCAATTGCCTAAGGGTTTGATTTCTAACAATTCTAAGCAAGTGTGCAGATTAAGGAAGTCCTTATATGGACTGAAGCAGGCCTCGCGTCAATGGAGTGCGAAGCTGAACAACACCCTGAAGGAAAGAGGTTACTTTCAATCAAAGAACGATTATTCCCTTTTTACAAGATACAAGGTGATAAGTGCGTTTATTTGGTTATTTATGTCGACGATATTGCTGTTACGGGTAATGACATGGATGAGATTGAGTCTCTCAAGTCGTTTCTGCATGTTGCCTTCCGTATTAAAGATCTTGGTCTGGTAAATCTTTTCTTGGGCATTCAATTCATTAGAACAGAAGGTGGTCTCATTCTTAACCAGAGACGGTTTATTGACAATTTGCTTAAGGAGTTTAGTTCTGCTAGTATAAAGGAACATCATTGTCCTCTTCCTTGTTTGAAAACTGCTAAGGTTGATAGTAAACCTCTGGATGATCCTTCTGTTTACAGAAAGATAGTAGGAAAGTTGAATTTTCTGTGTAATACCCGTCCTGATATTGCCTTTTCTGTGCAGCATTTAAGTCAGTTCCAGCATTCTCCAACTGAAGCGGATCTGGACTTGGCTCTTTACACTCTCGGTTACTTGAAGTCTACTGCAGATCTTGGCATCATCTTGAAGAAGAACAACAACTTCTCATTGGAAGCTTTCTGTGATGCTGACTGGGCGGGGTGCCATCTCACTAGGCGGTCAGTAAGTGGGTACGTCATTCGCCTAGGGGGAAGCTTAGTCTCCTGGAAATCGAAGAAGCAGTCAACGGTGTCTTTGTCTTCCGCTAAAGCTGAGTACCGATCTATGAGGTCTGTTTGCACAGATATTGCGTGGATAACTCGCCTTCTGTCTGAACTGGGTGTTTCTGATATCATTCCAGTCCTGATTCGATCAGATAGTCAAGCGGTTGTTCACATAGCCAAGAATCCTGTTTCTCATCAGCGGACGAAACACATTGATATTGATGTTCACTACATCCGAGAACTACTTCAGCAAGGTGTTGTTATTGTAAACTATATTCCAGCTCAGATACAACAAGCGGACATCCTTACGAAAGCTCTCAGTGGACCTTAGCATAGAGATGGATTGAGCAAGTTGAGTGTGGTCAATCACCCTAAACTTGAGGGGGGGTGTTAGGATATGCCACTTAGTATATGTCTTATATAATGTACGATGTGTTAGTGCAGTGCTGAGTTAGTGGTCATGCGTCTGTATATATATATATATACTGGTGTACCTTGTCTCTCTGACTTACTTCCTCTATTCTAAGAGTGAATACAAGTTCCATTTGTTCTATTTTCTCACATCTGTCAACACTTGCTAAGCCGTGTTTGAGGGTCCTGCAAAATCCTGATTTGCTTGTATCATGGGTTTTGAAAGCTAAATACTTTCATCGGACTTCTCTTATTGAAGCAAAGTACTATCGAGGGCAGAGTCCAGTCTAGAGGGCTATGTGATCTGGTGCGCTTAATCTGTTAAAAATGGGGTTAAGACGTACAATTGGAAAATGGACAGCATGTTACGTTTGGGGATAGATGGTTAAGGGGTAAGGCAGGAGGTTGGCCTTCATTATGGAAGTTACCTCCTCCTTTTGATTGTAATTCTAAGGTTGAGTGTCTAATTGATAATGCAAGACGGGCATGGAAAGGTTTCTTAGTGCGTCAGTTGTTTCTAAGGAGGATGCAGACTTGATTCTAGCAATGCCTTTGTCTGCGCAAGAAAGTACAAATGGTTGGAGTGGGGGCTACTAAGTCAGGGGAATTTACTCTTCGTACTGCATATTATCTTCAAATGAATTCAGATTATCTTCTATCCCCTACAAGTTCATGTAGATCTGTTATGGGAAAAGTTAATGTCCAGGGTTAGGAGAACTGGTTTGCCTCCACGGCTTAAGTTCTTTACATGGAAGTTTATTAATGGGTTTATCCGATGTGGCTATATTGTTGTTCGACGATTTAAGTTGAGTAATGAGACTGGGTGTAGTAATTGTGAGCAATCAGAAACTATGTTGCATGCTTTTATAGAGTGCACTATGGTGCATTCAGTTTGGCAGGTGATGGACTGTTCCCCACCATCTGTAATTAGAACTGATAATGGGCTGCTGGACTGGGCGATTTACTCTTGCATATCCAATACTTTAGATTTATATCTACACTAATACAGACTTTGTGGAGTATTTGGTATGCCAGGTGCCAAGTTAAACATGGAAAGGCTTGTTCATTTGATTGGGCAATGGTACAGGCGAGGCGGTTTCTGGAGGATGCATCTGTTGATTCGACTATGCAGGATGTTAGTGGGCTATCACATGTGCTTGATATTCCAAAGAATGTTGCTGCCGTTGCGGTGGATGCAAGTGTGGGGGTGAATGATGAAATTGGCTTGGGGATGGTGGTTGTTGATAGTGGGGAAAAAATTCTATTGGCAGCAATGCGTAAGCATGAGGGGTGGTGTGAGCCATGCTTGGCTGAAACAATGGCTTTAGAATTTGGTATTTTGCTAGCTAAACAGTTTGATCTAAGTAGTGTTTTGTTGCAAACTGATTCTCTGGAGGTAGTGGGTTTTGTAAAGGGTATTGCTAAGCCATCACATAGCGTGGGTATTGTGCTTCGCCGAGCAATGGGAGTGGTAGATGGTTTTTCGTTTTTTGTCTGTTTGCATATCAGTAGGAAGAGCAATATCAAAGCTCACACTTTAGCAAATATGGCTAGATTGTCTAGTGATGATGTCTGTAATTTAGTGTGGGATCATGATGTACCAGATGGGCATGTTGCTCATTAATATATTTCAATCGTATGTTTTACACAAAAAAAAAAACTATGGTGCTTTGTGCCGCCACCAAGCAGTGTTTTACTCTCATCTTATCGTACCAGTGTTCTCTTCTTCTTGTGTATTTTTATGGTTGCTTTTAATTTTCTACGGTGGACGTTGCTCTTTTTCTGGGTGCTCTTCTTCCTGCAATGTAGGTATCACAAGCAAATATGTACGATCTGCACCAGTCGTTGATATACCCATCAAGAATTTCTCACCTCCGTCTGGGCTGAATGCATCTGAACAAGTTAGATCAATTACCAATATAAGTTTTCAATTAATTACATATATATAATAATAGTGGTTGATTGATTGATTATAATTAGGTTCATATTACACAAGGAGATATGAATGGTAGGGCGATGATCATATCGTGGGTTTTCCCTGCTGAGCGACATCCGAATGTTGTATGGTATTGTAAAGCTGATGGAACTAGGAGGAAGATGCACGCACATTCTAGAATCTGTACTTATCGATACTTTAGTTACTCGTCATGATACATTCATCACGCTCTCATCCAAGATCTAGAGGTTATTTAATTTGCACTGCCCTACCCCATATATGTATATTTATATTCTTTGCTCGATTATGGTTGTGTTACTTTGTTTTCTGTTTGTTAATAATGGGTTTTTGCAGTATGACATGAAGTATTACTACGAGATTGGAGCTCATGGTGTTCTGGTCGGTTTTCATTCACAACTCCACCCGAACCTACACTTTTGGAATAATGGGTAAACTCGATCACAGTTTTTTTTTTTGATAACTATCACAGCATTTTGTATATCAATTTCTGATATTAAGAGTTTAAAAGTAATTAATTTCACTAAAAATAAAAATAAGTGACTTTGGACAAACATACGCTTCTAACCAAACCCTACAGCACTACCTACCATACCCTAAAGCCTAGGCAGTCTTATTCGCTGGGGATCTCTCTTACGCGGACGACCCTCATCACCAAGAAACGGGCACCATGGGAGTCGCAGACGAATCCAATCCAAGAAGTTAAATGGGATACATGGGGGTCGTTTCAATGAGAAGAGTGCTGCCTATCAACCATGGATTTGGAGTGCTGGCAGTCACAAGCATGATTTTGCTCCTGAGATCGTAAGTTTGATTAATCATTGAATATTTATAGAAATTTGATTAATCTTGTTTGTGTATATAGTATAATTAATTAAGGTTATATGATTAATTTATAGGTGAGTATGAAGACTTCAAACCATACAAGTCTTGTTATCATGTACCATATAAGGTTCTAGTAGTACATTTTCGCTTTGGTACTCTGTTAAGCGTGCTTCCGCCTACATCATTGCCATTTCTTCCTACTCAGCATACGGTAATTGTTTTTTATTCTTGTAATTAAAACTAATTAAGCAGGAAAAGATATAGGATTATTTCTAATTTGGATGATTTATAATATATGTATATGTACGTAAATATACACCACAATACCAATGGTTGAAGAACAAGCTCCCCTAGGATTATTTCTAATTTGGATGATGTATTATATGTGTATATAGGTAAATATACACCACAATACCAATAGTTGAAGAATGTGCTCCCCAAAGTGAATGGGACTGAGACACCTTGGCTAATCGTGGTGTTACACTCTCCCTGTTACAACACTAAATATCATTACATAAAGGGTGAAACCATGAGGGTTCAATTTGAATCCTGGGGTTTGTTAAGCATAAAGTTGACTTTGACTTAGCTGGTCATGTCCACTCTTATGAACACTCGCATCGTGTGTCCAACATCCGGTTCAACATTACAGATGGGCTTAGCACATCTATCAGGGATCAGAATGTTCCGGTTTATATCACCTTAGGAGATGGTGGAAACATTGAAGACATTGCCAACAAAGTAAAATGCATCCCCTCCCTCTTTATTCTATTATTGCTTATATTTTATATCGATATAATATCGCTTTTAATTTGGGTTTAATCTATTTATTTCTACAGTTTTATAATACCTCAACCAGATTACTTAGCATTCAGTGAAACAAGTTTTGGACATGCTATTTGGTTTTTTAATAGATATTGGTACCGGCATGATGAGGAGTCCAACACCATCAACTGATTTACTCATTAGTTTAGTTTAGTTAGTTGATCTTCTCACATTTTATTAAAGTACTTGTAGAGATTATTATGCGGGATTTATTAGTTTGATTAGAATATTTGTTGTGATTATTATGCAGGATTTAATTATTTTTATTATAATATTTGTTAAGATGGTTACGGGGTTTTAGTTTTTATTGGTTGGAATCTTTGTTTGAGATTGTTAAGAGGGATTTAGTTTTTCTTTTTCCTTTAAAGTTTAATGGTATAATGCTCTCTTATTTTATTTTCTTGTTTGGTTTTATACAAAAAAATGTGCGATGATATCAATTCCAGTCTGATAAAACCTGGACATTCTATATAATTGAGTATCGGATCATAATTAAACTGATAAATAGGTGTTCATACTAAATTTATTTCCGGATTACCAAAAGGCTGCAAGTTATCGATAAAGGAATCTGACAATGATATTTAAGTTTGATAGCATATGGGAGAGGTAAGAGATACTGAAAAATTATGTACCGTGTGAATCAAATCATGAGCTAGTGTGGGCATCCATCCACAAGAAAGAATGAGTTACCTTTTAACATTCCCTAGACGTCACATTATTAATAGATTTCATTTTATCTTATAAGAACTCTATCAATCTATTCACATTACAATAATAAAAAGTCTAACATTCATTCCCTTCTTTATTTACATATTATCATACACTACTTTATCTACTTCTCTCTTACTTTTCCTTACTACAATACATAAAATAGTAAAAGAATCAATAAGAACACTTCATGCATTCCTTAGCTAAGAAAATTGGAGAGAGAAAAATGGTGGATTCCACCTATTGTAGGAGATTATTTTGGTTTCTTAGTAAGGAATGAATCACCCGTTTTGTAGATGCTCTTATTACCTTATGTTTGGTACACGGTAAGGTAATAAATCTATGAGAATGAAAATAGCGTTTTTCTATTTACATGGTTGGTAAATAAAAATCCTATTTTTTAGGAGGAGGGAATACGAATTAAATGATCTCTATTCCCACAATTTGATAAGCATGGGGAGGGTGGTTATCAAATTTTGATTACCAGTGTGTAGCGACACCTTTTTAGGAATTGTTAAATATTTTCAACCTCAAATGGTTATGTATTAATTGTTTAATAAGCGTAATTAATTTTTTTCAATTCATACCTAGTTTTTTTTATTATTACTCTATTAAGTTTATTTAAAAGGAGTAACTTTTAATTTTTTCAAATTTGATATTATAATTAAATGTAGAGTAAATTACTCAGAACCCCCTTGAGGATTTGAGATATTACAGTTAACCTCCTTGTGTTTATCATAATTATTGGTAAGGTATCTTTGACTACGAGCCCCCAAACTATAAATCTGTGATTAAAAAGTTAACTATGTGTTGACCTATCAGCTTAATCACATTAATAATGCCAAGATGGACAACAAAACTGCTTAATCAACATCGTCTAACTCTCTCTCATCCCACTTTAGATGCATTTTCCAGGAAGGGTTGACATTTTTATAAAATAACAATGCAGATTAAGTAGTTGCTTTTTTGTCCAGCATGACCTTATTAGTAGATTAAGCTAATAGGTTAACACATAGTTAACTTCCTGATAACAGAGTTATAGTTCGGGGGCTCGTAGTCAAAGATACCTTAACCTCGAGGTGGTTACTAGTAATTATGCTAAACACAAGGGGGTTAACTGTAATATCCTAAATCCTCAAGGGGGTTCCGAGTAATTTACTCTTAAATGTATTCTTACAAAATTTTATACTAGCTTTTATGAAAATTTTAATTATCATTTAAATATGAAATAACAAAATTCAAACTGTATTTTCATATGGAGTCACTTAATATAAATCAATATATGAAGTTAAGACAAACGAAAATATTAAGATAGAAAAATGTTAAAGTTACACCAATGACAAGATAAACAAAGAAAAGTAAATCTTAAAGAAATTCATTTTGTTAATGAATAAGGTTCATTTTATATTATTAAAGAAGATTAATTTTATTGATAAATAAGATTCACTTTAAAAATACGTAATGTATATTCATTCTAAAAATATAAAATTTTAAGTTACCAAAACATATAAATGATGCATATTGTTTTGCACTTATATTTTGTAAGTTATAACATTTAAAATTTTTCTGTTTCTCTCTCCTATGCCCATATTCACACACACACACACAAGTAGGTTCTGTTTCATTTCAATTTGTTTTACCAATAGTGTTTTGCCACGTGAAATACCCAGGAAATTCCAAGCTAGGAATAATATAGTATATGGTAAGAGTGACATGTCTGAGGTTAGTTAAGGTGGCCCGGGGAATTAATCTTTCTCCTTAAAGTGTTTCCGTATATTGGTAACGTTTTGCATTAATGGATTTAACTATATTTCGAATACTATATGATATAGTATTAATGGTGGCCACCGAATCCGAATCTACCCGGAACCGGCGAATCTACCCCGGAACCGTTGGAACCGGAACCGGGCCGGAACCGATTCGGAACCGGAACCGCCCCCTTGCGAATCGAATTCGAATACAAGTTTTGAGATTCGGGACCGAACCGGGACCGGAACCGCCTGGAACCGCCTGGATTTGCGTCGGATTCGGAACCGTGGAACCGGAACCGAAATCAGAACCGGTGGAACCGGAACCGGAACCGCCCCGGAACCGGCCAAAGTAGCCGTTGGAATCACCACTTAGGACTTCTATTTTGTATTGTAATCTTTTAGAATGTATTAGTATTACTTTCTTTCCATGTAATCTTTTAAGACTTCCAATGAAATCATGTAACCTATTAGTAGCTGTACTCTTTTTCCTTATTAGGGTTTTCCCAATGGGTTTTTACCTAATAAGGTTTTAACGAGGCAGTGAATCATATAATAAAAGCCGTTTTGCTCTTTAATTTTTACAAATTCAATACAAAAATTTAAGTCTTTGGTTATTACACATTTAAGATTATAAACTTGAGGAATAACCTAGCTAGGAGTAAAGTGGACGAAAAGAGCAACGTGTGTGCGCAAACGGATCTAAAATCGGAGTTAAAACGAAGAAACTGGAGCCGGTCGAATCTTTCCGGAACCGGTCGGAACCGCCCCGGAACCGGTCGGAACCGCCCCGGAACCGGTCAGAACCGATCAGAACCGGAACCGGTCAGAACCGTTGATTTGAGCGAATCCGAAGCGAATACAGAGTTCCAGAACCGGAACCGGAACCGCCCCGGAACCGCCCAGGACCGGTTCCGAATCCGAATACACATTTTCCGGAACCGGAACCGTGGCCACCATTATATAGTATTATTTTCCCTCTCCTAATTTCCCTAAGTTATTTAAATTCCGCAGTACTATTCCAGATATCTTCTTCCAACTTATTTTAAGTATTCAGAGTTCGAATTTTGTTTGACTACTCAAAATATTATCCTGTTAACTCTCCTTATTCTTCTCTCAGTAATTATATTACTGGTGTTTTCTTTTACCTTTTAACGAGTTGTTCTTTTCCTTTGTAAACCTTTAAATTATTTACCACATATCTTTCCGTTCCTAAATTATTCCTTCCAAATAAATGTTTATTAATTGACCTCTTGATATTGTTTCTGCTTCTGATTTATTCTTTCCGGAATTATTTCATCAATCTTCTTTTACTGATCTTCCCTAATTTATCAACATTATCCTTTGGAGATATTTTAAATTCCAAGAGTTAGAACTCTTTCTCAATTATTTATTTGTATTTCCTTTTGCGTAAATCTTTAATTAGTTTATTCTCTTTTATTACAAATAATTCTATTTAAGGGTTGATATCTCTTCACTATTCCCATCCTCAATACGCCGTTCTTGCGTTTACACTCTGCCCTTTATTTTCACACTTTTCTTCTTCAAACCCTTGGTGATTCTCGCTGGTTCCGTCGAGGTCTGATTATTCCCTGGTGCCAGTTAGTGGATTGTTGGGTAATGTATTCTACTTAGCAGTTTAGTTATCTTTCGTTGTTCGATGAATTCTGATTGTTAATTTTGGTTACCTAGACGCCGATTACATCGACGAGTGCTATCAATAGTCCGGAGCGGTTGGGCTCTTGAGGGATTTGGTTGTTCCAGGTAAATTCTATGCTCAATGATTTGACTGTGTTTTGCGAAATTGGAAAAGGTTCGTTGTGTTTTATCTCGGTTGTGGTTTGAGGATTTGGGATTTTCCCACGTTTTGGAATTGAGGAATTGGATTGAGATTGTGGTATTTCAGTTATGGTTTTGGGAGTCTTTCACAGGTTGTATTCTATTGTTTGGGAGCCCATAGGTGCTCCCCATAATTGTTATTATTTGCGCTGCACACATTGTTGCAGTTAAGCTCTATTGATCTACTCTATGTTACTGCTGTTCATAGGGGGTGTGCACACTTAAGGACTTAGGGTGAGGTGGTTGTTTGACGGTCCCATAGGTGACTGTCCTGGAATTGTTGTTTGGGGTCCCATAGGTGACCCCGTGTTGGAATTGTGGTTATTACTTCCTGTTGAAAGCTCCCTACTGTGGTTTCGGTATTGATATGTTTTCTGGAAATCATCAACTGTTCTGTAAAACCTTTCCGTCTGATTATTAAAGGCAAATGAGTTCTAAAATGTATTTTACAGTTGAGGTGGAATTTACTCAGTTTTTCTGATTTGTGCGATCTTTCTGTGTTTTGTCTATGTTTTATGATCGCAGGTATGGATGACTAATTGTGGGATCGGGACGGCGAATCACATAGTTTAGGGACCACGTATAATAAGGCGATGTTTTGAATTTCAGTGATTAAGATGTTGTTATGTTCTCAAAGTTTTACATAAATGTTTATTTTGCTTCCGCGTAACTTGAAAGTTAACTTTTGTTTTTGTGTATTTAGTTCATTAGCCTGAGCACCCATGGGAATTGGGTGTGGCGGTAATGCCCTGGACGTTTTGAGATCCGCTGCTGTGTTAAAGGTTATGTTCATTTGAGTTTTTGGTTAACTAAGTTATTGCTTTTTGAATCAGTTTTATTAAGTTTGAGGTTGTATTGAGTATTTATTAATGACTTATCTGTTCAAGAGTTCTCATGTTGTTATTGTGATTATAAGTGTTTCTAATGGTTTTGGTTCTGTTTACGTTTTAAAAACTGCACTTAAGGACCTGTCCGAACGTCCGTCCGGACATCAATGTTCGGACAGGCCCCGAAAGTTTAAAGATTTCCTTTGTTTGGCTGTGTCCGAACATCTGTCCGAACTTCTATGTTCGGACAGCATGCGAGGACGGGTTCAGCTTGCAAGTCTCGACCTACGTCCGAACTTGCAAGTCCGGACCAATGTTCGGACCACGTAAGGATTTTTCCGAAGTTTTGAAGCTCGACTTGTGTCCGAACTTCAAAGTCCGGACACAAGTTCGGACGTTTGGTTTTCCGCAGTCTATTTCTCTTCGGCTTGTGTCCGAACTTACCATGTCCGGACACAAGTTCGGACCAACTCTGTTTTGCTCTTTTAGGACTCGTTTGAAGTCCGTTTTTAATGCCGTTTGCGCCGTTAGATTTGTATTTTCATAAGCTATGTTTTGAGGTAAAAATCCAGGGTGTTACAAGGTGGTATCAGAGCTTGTTTTCGAAATAAGATAAAACTTGAGTAAACCGGATTAACAATTTGGGGATAAGCCGTTTGGGGAAGTTATGATGGATTATGTGTTATTTTGTGAGCTGTTGAGTTATATTGGACATCTGGGTGTGATGTTTGAAGATTATACAGGGATTGTTGTTTATTATCCAATTGTGAAATTGTATCATACTTATTATATAACATTTTATATCTGAATTATCTACCCGTGGATTGGGGTAGTGAGATTGTAGTATAACTAGAAGGGGATTGTTATGGGGGATTTAAGAGCCTTTGAAATTTTGACTCATAATCAGGAGTCCACCTTGAGTAGGGTAGACTGGCAGACCGACTGAATTTCCCCTACAACACCAGAAGTCGAAGCGGGAGGACTACCATGGCAGCCAACGACCCAATGAGACAGCTTCAGGAGCTGCTTTGAACCTGGGCCAGATTGTGCAACGCCAAGCCCAGCGAGACAATGTGCCAGAAGACTACACGAAGAGGATTGCCCACTTGAAGCCGACTGCATTCAAGGGGGAGGAGGACCCAGTACTGCTGGAGGATTGGCTGCGTGAGTTTGACAAGATCTTTGAGGCGGTCAACTGCCCTGCTGATAGGAGAGTCAACGCCGCTGTGTATTACTTCAAGAGCGAGGCTGACATCTGGTGGTCTGCCAACAAGGATGCTCTTTGGCGGGACCTGACTTTGGATGGGAGGCACTGAAGGAGGCCATGCGAAGGCGATTCTACCCTGAGCATGTCCGGATGCAGAAATACCTGGAGTTCTCTGAGCTCAAGCAGCAGGCCCGGAGTGTGAAGGAGTATCACTCCAAGTTCCTAGAGCTGGCGAGGTTCGCGCCGACGATGGTCCCTGACGAGGCGTCGAAGGTGCAGAGATTTGTGGGGGGACTCAACTGGAGTCTCCAGGAGGCCTTGAGCGTGCTGGCGATACCTACCCTCCAGGACGCATATGGAAAGGCTGCTAACCTGTATAGGGTGCAGCAGAAGAGGAGGGAGGTACAGGCGGGCCAGAAGAGGGAGATGGAGGACGGGGAAGAATCCCGGAGTCGAGACGACCGACATCAGAGGCCCCATCAGGACAAGAGGTGGAGGCCTAACTCAAGTGATGGGAGGAGGTTCGATGTGAACCAGAGGATGATCAGAGGCGGAATGATAGGCCCCAGGGGCAGGCTCAGAGAGAGAGTACGGGCGTAGCAGGCACTTCCACTGCAGGAGATGCCACAAGGATCACCCGGGGAAGGACTGTGAAGGAAACCTGGTGGCGTGCTTCCGGTGTGGCAAGAAGGGCCACAGAGCTTTTGAGTGCTTCCAGGATCCCCAGGGAGGCATTCAGCAGGGGAAATGGGGAGACCGGACCTACAGACCAGCAGACCCCCAGTCTCGAGGCAGAGATCAGCACCAGGGCCAGAATCAGCGAGGGGATGCTCCCCAGCGTGGCAATGGCGGGGGTGGAAACGGAGGTAACGAGGTCCAGGGGAGAACCGAGACAACAGTAGAGCTCCTGGGAGGATCAATGTTATGAGCCGGGCCGAGGCGGAGGCCGAAGCAGAGGTGTTAGCAGGTACCTTTTCTGTTCATGGTACTTCTGCCGTGTTTTGTTCGATACTGGAGCTTCATATTCCTTCATTTCTGAGAAATTTGTTAAGAAACTGGGTCTAGAAACTTGTAAGACTTCTACCATAGCAGTATCTATACCCTCGGGGCGGGTTTTTCTTGTAATCATGTATTGAAGGATGTGGGGGTAGACATAAAGGGGGAAACTTTTGTAACTGACCTGATCCAGTTCGTCCTCCCCGACTTCGATATCATTTTGGGGATGGACTGGCTAAGCAAGTATAAGGGGAAGATCGATTGTGGAGAGCAGAAGATCATCCTGAGAGGACCAGCGGGCCGAAGAGTCTCCTACAGTAGCGTGGAGAAGAAACCGGGAGTAAAGATAGTTTCAGCTATGTCAATTCTCTCCCAAGTGAAGAAGGGACAGCAGGCATACCTTTGCCATGTCCAGGATTGAGCCGAGCGCCGAGCCCATTAGAAGAGATTCGGGTGGTGAATGAGTTCCCTGACGTCTTTCCAGATGAGATTCCTGGTATGCCGCCAGACAGGGAGGTGGAGTTCAGCGTCGACCTTGTGCCAGGAGCAGCGCCTATCTCCAAGGCCCCATACCGTATGGCGCCATCAGAGTTGAAGGAACTGAAAGTCCAATTGGAGGAGTTACTGGAGAAGGGATACATTCGCCCGAGTGTATCGCCATGGGGAGCTCCTGTCTGTTTGAAGAAGAAGGATGGGAGCATGAGGCTGTGCATAGACTACCGGGAGCTGAACCAGATCACTGTGAAGAACCGGTATCCCTTGCCCAGAATCGACGACCTCTTCGACCAGCTTCAGGGTGCAGGAGTCTTCTCCAAGATAGACCTGAGGTCGGGATACCACCAGCTACGTGTTGCAGAGAAGGATATCCGAAGAGCTTCAGGACCAGATATGGGCATTTTGAGTTTCTGGTGATGCCCTTTGGATTGACGAATGCGCCGGCAGTCTTCATGGACCTCATGAACCGGATCTTTAATCCCTATTAGACCGGTTTGTGGTGGTATTTATAGACGATATCCTCATCTACTCTAGGGATGAGGAAGAGCACGAGGAGCACCTGAGATCAGTCTTGCAGATTTTGAGAGAGTAGCAACTTTACGCCAAGCTAACTAAGTGTGACTTTTGGTTGGATCGAGTGGCATTCCTAGGCCACATCGTCACCAAGGACGGAATCTCAGTGGATCCGGCCAAGATCCAAGCAGTGAAAGAGTGGCCAAGACCGAGCAATCTGACGGAGGTTCGTAGCTTCTTGGGTCTAGCGGGGTACTACAGAAGATTTGTGAAGGATTTCTCAAAGATAGCTAGACCCCTCACAAACCTCATGAAGAAAGTAACCAAGTTTCAGTGGGATGATGACTGTGAGAAGGCGTTTCAGACATTGAAGGAAAGGTTGACCACAGCCCCAGTGTTGACCTTGCCTTCGGGGACAGACGGATTTGAGGTTTTCAGCGATGCTTCCAAGTATGGCTTGGGATGTGTCTTGATGCAGCATGGGAAAGTCATAGCCTACGCATCGAGACAGCTGAAGGAGTACGAGACCAGATACCCGACGCACGACCTAGAGCTTGCAGCAGTAGTCTTCGCCCTGAAGATTTGGAGGCACTACTTGTACGGTGTTTCCTGCAAGATCTACACCGACCACAAAAGCCTCAAGTACATCTTCACTCAGAAGGAACTAAATATGAGGCAGAGGAGATGGTTGGAGCTGATCAAGGATTATGATCTGGAGATTTTATATCATGAGGGGAAGTCTAACCTAGTGGCCGATGCTCTGAGTAGGAAGAAAAGCCATTCTGTGAATTCGATGTGGGTTCTTCCAGACGAGTTAGTTCGTGACTTGAGAAGCTGAACTTGGAGGTGATGGAGGCGGGAGGAGTAGAGCGTGAGGTGAGGTTGTACCATGAGTGTCTCTTCGACATCTATGGGGAGATACTCAAAGGACAGCCTGGTGATGCGAAGCTGGAGCGCATCAGGAAGATGAAGGAAGGGAAAGCTGAGGGGTTGAGACCCACAGTGACGGCAGTCTGAGGTTTAGAGGCCGATGGTGTGTACCTCAGGGGTGCGTGGAGGTAAAGGAGAGACTGATGAGGGAGGCTCATAATACTCCCTATTCAGTTCATCCTGGCGGTGATAAGTTGTATAAGGACCTAAAGAAGATGTTTTGGTGGCCCAAGATGAAGAGAGGAAGTTGCAGAGTTTGTGTCGAAGTGCCTTACCTGTCAGAAGGTCAAATTCGAGCACAAGAGGATGGAGGGAGGTTTATTGCAGCCGTTGGAGGTCCCAAAGTGGAAGTGGGACTCCATTTCCATGGACTTCGTGATGGGTTTACCACCGGCGAAGGGAGGAGTCAATCAGATTTGGGTGATAGTGGACCGACTCACTAAGTCTGCACGGTTCATACCCATGAAGAAGACGTGGTCCATGAGCCAGTTGGTGGATGCTTACATCAGAAATGTGGTGAGATATCATGGGTACCTGAGACCATCATTTCAGACAGAGACTCGAGGTTCTTAGCCCATTTCTGGCAGCAATTTCAGAAGGCGATGGGCACCAAGTTGAAGTTGAGCACTGCGTTTCACCCAGCCACTGATGGTCAGACAGAGAGAACCATCCAGACCTTAGAGGACATGCTTCGGGCATGTGTGATGGATTTCCAGGGTTCGTGGGCTGATATGCTACATCTGATAGAGTTTTCTAACAACAGTTACCACACCAGCATCAAGATGGCTCCTTATGAGGCTTTGTATGGGAGGAAGTGTAGGACACCGTTATGTTGGAGCGACATTAGTGAGACTGTTGTTTTGGGGCCTCAGTTGATTGAAGAGACTATGGAGCAAGTCCGAATGATCCAGAGACGAATGAAGGCAGCCCAGGACAGGCAGAAGTCCTATGCCGATCTCAAGCGCAGACCAGTTGAGTTCGAGGTGGGGATAGAGTTTTCCTGAAAGTATCTCCTGTGAGAGGAGTAACCAGGTTCGGGAAGAAAGGGAAGCTCAGTCCCAAATTTTTTGGACCCTATGAGATCTTAGAGCGGGTTGGAGAGGTGGCATACCGACTAGCGCTTCCTTGTGAACTGGAGAAAGTTCACAACGTCTTCCATGTTCCCAGCTGAAGCGGTATGTTCCCGACCCTTCGCATGTGTTGCAGCCAGAGGTCTTGGAGCTAGAGCAGAATCTATCCTATGAGGAGTATCCCATCAGAGTAATGGACACTAAGACCAGGGAGACACGATCGAAGTCCATCCGTATGGTCAAAGTCTTATGGTCTAATCATGGTACCGAAGAGGCTACATGGGAGGTAGAGGAGGAAATGAGGAAGAGGTACCCACAGCTCTTCGATCAGGTAACCGCTCGAGACAGTAATTCGTTTAGCAGTTTTTCGCCTTATGGATAAGTTTTAGCTTCGAGGGCGAAGCTTTCTTTTAAGGGGGATGAGATGAAATACCCAGGAAATTCCAAGCTAGGAATAATATAGTATATGGTAAGAGTGACATGTCTGAGGTTAGTTAAGGCCCAGGGAATTAATCTTTCTCCTTAAAGTGTTTCTGAATATTGGTAACGTTTTGCATTAATGGATTTAATTATATTTCGAATACTATATGATATAGTATTTTCCTCTCCTAATTTCCCTAAGTTATTTAAACTCCGAAGTACTATTCCAGAATATTCTTTCCAACTTATTTTAAGTATTCAGAGTTCGAATTCTATTTGACTACTCAAAATATTATTCTGTTAACTCTCCTTATTCTTCTCTCAGTAATTATATTACTGGTGTTTCATTTATTTAACGAGTTGTTCTTTCCTTTGTAAACCTTTAAATTATTTACAACATATCTTTTTCTAAATTATTCCTTCCAAATAAATGTTTATTAATTGACCTCTTGATATTGTTTCTCGTTTCTGATTTATTCTTTCCTGAATTACTTCATCAATTCTTTTACTGATTCCCTAATTATCAACGATCTATCCTTTGGAGATATTTTAAATTCCAAGAGTTAGAACTCTTTCTTAATTATATTTGTATTTCCTTTTAGTAAATCTTAATTAGTTTATTCTCTTTTTTATACAAATAATTCTATTTAAGGGTTGATTTCTCTTCACTATTCCCATCCTCAATACGCCGTTCTTGCGTTTACACTCTGCCCTTTATTTTCACGCTCTTCTCTTCAAACCCTTGGTGAATTCTCGCTAGTTCCGTCGAGGTCTGATTATTCCCTGGTGTCCAGTTGGTAGATTGTCGGGTAATGTATTCTACTTAGTTGTTTAGTTATCTTCGTTGTTCGATGAATTCTGATTGTTAATTTTGGTTACCTAGACGCCGATTACATCGACGAGTGCTATCAATAGTCCGGAGGTTGGGCTCTTGAGGGATTTGGTTGTTCCAGGTAAATTCTATGCTCAATGATTTGACTGTGTTTTGAAAATTGGAAAAGGTTCGTTGTGTTTTATCTCGTTGTGGTTTGAGGATTTGGGATTGTTTCCCACGTTTGGAATTGAGGAATTGGATTGAGATTGTGGTATTTCAGTTATGGTTTTGGGAGTCTTTCACAGGTTGTATTCTATTGTTTGGGAGCCCATAGGTGCTCCCCATAATTGTTATTATTTGCGCTGCACACATTGTTGCAGTTAAGCTCTATGATCTACTCTATGTTACTGCTGTTTCATAGGGGGTGTGCACACTTAAGGACTTAGGGTGAGGTGGTTGTTTGACGGTCCCATAGGTGACTGTCCTGGAATTGTTGTTTGGGGTCCCATAGGTGACCCCGTGTTGGAATTGTGGTTATTACTCCTGTTGAAAGCTCCCTACTGCGGTTTCGGTATTGAATGTTTTCTGGAAATCATCAACTGTTCAAAAACCTTCTCATCTGATTATTAAAGGCAAATGTGTTCTAAAATGTATTTTACAGTTTGAGGTGGAATTTACTCAGTTTTTCTGATTTGTGCGATCCTTTCTGTGTTTTGTCCATGTTTTATGATCGCAGGTATGGATGACTAATTGTGGGGATCGGGATGGCGAATCACATAGTTTAGGGACCGAATAATTAAGGCGATGTTTGAATTTCAGTGATTAAGAGATGTTGTATGTTCTCAAAGTTTTTACATTAAATGTTTATTTTGCTTCCGTAACTTGAAGTTAACTTTTGTTTTTAGTGTCATTTAGTTCATTAGCCTGAGCACCCATGGGAATTGGGTGTGGCGGTAATGCCCTGGACGTTTTGAGATCCGCTGCTGTACTAAAGGTTATGTTCATTTGAGTTTTTGGTTAACTGAGTTTATTGGCTTGAATCAGTTTTATTACGTTTGAGGTTGTGTTGAGTATTTATTGATGACTTATCTGTTCAAGAGTTCTCATTTGTTATTGTGTTTTATATAGAGTTTCTAATGGTTTTTGGTCTGTTTACGTTTTAAAAACTGCACTTAAGGACCTGTCCGAACGTCCGTCCGGACATCAATGTTCGGACAGGCCCCGAAAGTTTCAAGATTTCCATCGTTTGGCTGTGTCCGAACATCTGTCCGAACTTCTATGTTCGGACAGCATGCGAGGACGGGTTCAGCTTGCAAGTCTCGACCTACGTCCGAACTTGCAAGTTCGGACCAATGTTCGGACCACGTAAGGATTTTTCCGAAGTTTTGAAGCTCGACTTGTGTCCGAACATCAAAGTCCGGACACAAGTTCGGACGTTTGGTTTTCCGCAGTCTATTTCTCTTCGGCTTGTGTCCGAACTTACCATGTCCGGACACAAGTTCGGACCAACTCTGTTTTGCTCTTTTAGGACTCGTTTGAAGTCCGTTTTTGATGCCATTTGCGCCGTTAGATTTGTATTTTCATAAGCTATGTTTAGAGGTAAAAATCCAGGGTGTTACACCACGTGTCTGAAGCCATATTATACACTAGTGCTAGAGCCAGCGCACCAGTCTGTTTCATTCAATTTGCTTTACCAATAGTGTTTTGCCACGTGTCTGAAGCCATATTATACACTAGTGCTAGAGCCGGCGCACTAGGGGCCTCCATTAACAGAATGATTTTAGGCTCTTCACAAAGAAGTTTTGGTTTTGTTCTCCTTTCAAGTATCTACTTTTAATTACTTAATTCATATGCATAGAGTTATAAATTATAAATTTAATACCTAAGCGAGAGTACTAAACCCCATTACACAATTACAAGATTGATAAAAATTGTATCACTTAAAAAAAAATGGTATCAACCATTATCATATTAAAATTATTCTGCTCACTTTTACAATGCTCAAACAAATTAAGATGACGTGATCCAATGATGCAGCAAATCCTTTGATGACATTTCGTGAATTATCTACATTTTTTTTTCGAGCGAAGGTGGAAGGGAAGAACAACATATAACACGACCGTATTAGCGGTTGTGGTGGGCAGAAGGTTGAGGAGTGCCGAGTGGGAGCGCGGACTGGTATCTCCGACCTTACAACGAAGAAGACGAAGAGCATAGGACCAAGAGAGAGAACATAATGAACTCAGGATCGTGATCCGATTTCTATGCCTGGATATTCGCTGCTCACTTCTCTCTTGTCTCTATTCTCTCTCTCTCTCTCTCTCATGTGCTGCGTGGGAGGTGGTTTCGTGTTCGGCATAGCGTGCGGACTGCTCTCTCCTCATTCCTCGAATTAGCTTTATTACTTTGCTTTGACGTCTCCACCTGATGCGTCTTCGCATTCCGTCGCTCTTCCATTCAGGCACGTTCCCTTTTTCATCCCTTTGTCTTCCTCCTCCTCTCTCCCTCGTAAAGTAACCACCCACCACTGTTCTCTTCCCTGTTCGCATTATTTGGATTCAATTCGAGTTCAATTGAACGGTTTGTATTTTCACGACCGTTTTATTGAATATTTACCGCACTTAGTATTTCAAGATTTGTATGTTCCTTTACTCTAAGTCTTTCAATTTAGTTATTACCCGGTCGAATCGCTCGCGCATTTACTTGTCTGAAAATAAATATTTAATCTTGCCAATTATGTTAGTTTTCCGTTAATATTATGAATTTGTTTTGCTCTTGCTGACATTGCTGATTCAGGCAGGCCCTTTCTGGCGTTCGTTGTTCTGTAAATTTAAATTCTGCTACTACCCGAAGGAAACTTTTCTTTATCGTGCTCTCTTATGAAAACATTCTATTTCTACATTGATGTGGAATCTGATTAGCAGTGGAGTTTGGGGATGCTGTTTTGCGTCGTTTGATCCGTGAGCAAATTTAATGGGTAACAACATCGGCCTTTCCTAGACTATGGGTACGCGTCTTAAAAGACGACGCCTTCAGTTGTCATTGGCATCTTGGATGTATTTCTAGGCTGGGTCAGATTCAAAAGTTTGATCGTCAATCCCCACTTAACATATCTACCTCCTTTTGTCTGCATAATGTGCTCGACTATTTCAGCCACTCCTTTGATCCGATCCTTGGTTTCCTGGAAAAGTTCTCCCCTTAACTACGAATTGCTTGATACTTTGATTCAGATAAATTTAAAGTGCTCGATGCTTCCTCCCAATGTTAATAATGGTAGAAGAAACTGCAATATGTAATGTGGCTCATAACCCAAAATGAGGGTGTCAGAAGGGAAAAAATGTAGTCAGTGAAGTTTATCCCATTTGTAGATTTGGACTAGTGATACAGATGAAAACTGGATGATGTATAAAACTTAAGCTGAAATTTGTTGAAATTTGTTGAAATGAGGAGCTTTTCTATCCTTGTTCTTTTATGATAGAAAAATGACTGAAGAGGAAAGCCTTAAACAAAAGGTTTTTGCTAAATAGATGCTTTCACTCAAATGGTGATTTTGATCTATATGTGAAAGCAAAACTTTGATTGGGTTCTGAAGGTTAATGCCAGTTTGCCCTCTTTATATGTACGCACTCCTGTTGAACCTGCTTTGCTATGTCCATCCAGTGAAGTTTATTGTCCCTCAAGAAGCTCATCATTTTCTACTAATCTCTGCTTCAGGCTCAAGCTCATTTCAAGTTATCAGCATATCCTTATCCTGTACGGGCATAATCTCATTGCTTTCCTAAGTCCTAATGAAGGCGGCTATGATGTGCTTCTCTACCTTCCAAGTTCCAAGACGCAGAATCTATACACTTGCTTTAGAAAGCTTTGATAGAAGTAGAATACATGAAGATATATACAGTTTTAGGAAGTTAGGTACTAGAGTATGTGGTGCTGGTGGGCAAAACAAGCGATGGACTAGAAGAACCTTAACCTCCTCGACAGGGGAAACCAACAACGTCTCGACAACAAGCCGGAAAAGAGTAATTAGTCCTCCTGTGATCTCCACGGATATAACTGTTGACACGAAGTTCAGTGACACAACAGAAAGCAGTGAAGTTGGGATAACTCAAAAGGTGTCTGATTTGAAGCTACAGATTTCTAAGAATAAGGAGATGGCGGGCCTTGTTACTTTTATGGTGATGGATATTGAAACCACTGGGTTAAGCAGGGAAAAAGGGAGGATTATTGAGATTGCCCTCCAGGATCTCAAGGGTGGTTTCAACAGCACGTTTCAGACTCTGGTTAACCCAAACGACCTTATACCTAATGCGCATATCCATGGCATCACAAGTAGTATGGTGACAAAACCAGGTGTACCAAGGTACTTCCTTCTGTTGGGGTAGTTGACTGTGATTCCAATTTGTATAATGGTGGTAATCTTCGTTTCGTTTAGTTAATCTGTTCATCAATGGTTCGATTGTTTTAGCAGTTCCACAAACACTAACCCACTAATTGAATGTATATGCTCCCTGAATGACGGATGTTATAGCATGGAGGAGTTGATCCCAGTTTTGCTCAAGTACATTAGAAGCCGGCAAAAACCTGGTGGACATGTGGTGTTTGTTGCTCACAATGGTCGATTATTTGACATTCCGTTCTTGATCAATGAATTCACTCGGTGCTCACATGAAATACCCTCAAATTGGTTGTTTCTAGACACAATTCCTCTAGCCCGTGAAGCAATGAAATCTGCTGGTCTGTACATCTATCTCTTCCATCTTATTTTCACAATTTTGTTTATCTTGTTTCTGCTAATCTCTTGCTTCTGTGTTTTTAGTCCTTATTATCCTTTTTGTGTATCTTAAGCTTGTTCTTTTTAACAGGGTTATCTAAAGTATCCCTGCAAGCCCTTCGAGAGTTCTACCGAATTCCATTGGCTGGTTCTGCTCACAGGGCTATGTCAGATGTGCACTCTCTGGCGCTGATATTCCAAAAACTAACATGTGAACTTAAGCTCACTACCTCTCATCTTGTGCAAAGAACATTTGTGAAATCTGATTTGCTTACTGCCTCAAAGAAGAAGAAGAAGAAGAGTAAGAAGAAGAGTGCGAGCTAGTTCTATTGCCACATTCTTTTGGTTTGTGTTTGTTACTCTTTATTATTTAGTTTTTTTTTTAGATAGTTACGGTAGTGGACAAGTTTCGAACCCAGAACCTTTAGTTCTAGGATATCACTCCTCTACCGACCAAGCCACGGGACTTGGCAACCAACCATGACAGGAAAAATGTCTTAGGCCAAGGCTAGCCGTTCAATGTAATTTTAAACCGGATATTCCATGTAAAAGTCCTTTAATTTTTCCTAGCAATTTAATCATGGGGAATAGCTAACAAGATGAAGAATAGGAATCCTGAAATATATAAGAAAGATCATTATTATTCTTGGGTTAATTTTTGGTACATTCTACTGGTAATAACTTGGATCCGTGTTACAGAAATTGCGCTAATGGCACCGCATCTTACCTATTGCCTACTCAAGAGTCAAAACTACCAACAGATTACCAGCAAACTGAAGACTTCCAAAGTTTTATAACTCTCCAAAAGCAAGACATGAGACACTTTCACAGGAAGCTCCTCTTAAAACACAAACATTTTTTGTTTCATAGTTTATACATTGCCGTAGCCAAGATCTTTTATAAAAATCTACCGCTGTGAAAGATAATATTCAAGCGTTATTCTACATCAGGAAAATAACAGAAAGCATGAGTTTGTAAAACATTAGAAGATGGCCGAGCGAAGCTCCAACTTTTTGGCAAAAAATCTAAAATATATGCATGCTCTTGTTGAGAGTCGAACTCAAGACCTCCCGCTTACTAAACGGGTGCTCTAACCAACTGAGCTACAAGAGCAATTATAAAATAAAAAATGGATTAAATAAAATAATGACAAGTTCGTTCAATCCAACGTTTAAATAGATCATACTTGATCAAAAATTGTATCTGTGGGGAGCTGCAGCTTTTAAGAGTGTGTTCTTAGTAAACTCATAACAACCAGGTAAGCCAAATAAGGCTTACACCTCTTGGTTCAACTATCCCAGTTAAAGAAAATTGAAGGGATATTACTTACACGTCAACGGGGTCACAAATTATCAATTTCAAAATATTTCCAGGACTTTTCTAGGGAATGATAGAACCTTAGTCTTATATTTTAGTGATAGTTTAAGGGGGAGTTTTAAAAAAAAAGTATTTGGCTTAGATATGTTTCTAAGGATGTAATCTACTGTTTCTATAAATAAATTACAAATTATGGTTGTTTTTTATTAAAAAAAAAAACTAATCCTCTGCGTTGTGATTGTAGACTTCTCATTATAAAATGTAATTTCTTGTAACTTAGCTATAGATGACTATATACATATACTTTTACTCTATAAATATTATGCTATTAATATGTAAAAATTGTTTGGATGTATAGAAAAAAGTATACAAAGAATTCTGATGTTGCTAAAATTGTACTAGATGTACATACTGATTTCTTAAACTGTACGATAAGCTTATGAAACCTGTACATTTATTATATACAAATTGTACAGATGTAACCAAAGATTGCTACATTTACCTGTATCTAACAGGGGTTGTTATAAAATATCACAGAAGGTTTTTTGGTGTAAATATCATAAAAATAGGTTTTTTCGACAAATGTATGCATTTTTTTACATTGTATCCGTGTCGTTAATAAAAAGTTTTTAAAAGTTCTTAAAATAGAAGTTTAAGAAAAGTTAATACAGGTTGTGTAAGATATTACTCTACATTTGTATGTATTGTATATAGTTACTGATTTCACAATTATTACAAACAAAACATATTTTAAACATATAAACACATACGAACAACATAGAAAAATATGTAAGATTGCTAAAAAGTAAAAATCATTATAAAAATTGTACAATTGCCACATAAAAGTATATGTTTACCATATAAAGTTAAATTATTTGTAACCAAATAAAACATAGATGATTATTAACAAAAATTGTTTTTCATGATTTCATGATCTAAATTATGAACACAGCATAAAGCATTTTATATATAGATGTTTGCTTAGACCCTATAGCTTCATAACATGGGAGAATAGTCCACGATTACCTGCATTTAGCAATTTTTTTAGTACACTCCTAATAAACATATGGGGTGGGGTGTCGAACCTTCAATCTATTGTCATAGGTGAAGAATACCTCACCAACTCGACTATCTTGTTTAAGAAAAATAACGCATAATTTTAGTTGTGCATAGTAAAATGGTGTGAAATTTTAACTCTAATAACAAAGTTATTGTATAGCATATATAAGCTAATGTGTTACTCTATCTATTACCAGTTAGCTTTAAAATGGAATCCCATTAAGCTTTATTGAGTCTTTGTTTGTGAGTTTCTCCTCTTTCACTTTATCTCTTTACTTACTTGACCCTAAAAATAATTTTATATCTCAGATAAGATAATGGATAATATTAAATGTTGGTTTAGCCACTGTAGTTTGACTAGTACTATCATGAATAGGGGATGGGTGTAAGCCAATGAGCATGAATAGGAGAGGGAGTGTTGTGCTATGCTCAAACATGACAGATGGTAGAAAGAAATCCTTCCATCATCTCTTTTTTTTTAATATAGAGGTAAAATATATAATGAATGAATAATAACATTTATACAAAAGAAGATACATAGGAGGCCCTATATATCAGATACCCAAGGATATACAAATCACAGAGGGGTGCACCAAGTTTCAAAAAGGTGGCGATGGGCCGACTTAGAGCATTATAACCAAAAGAGGGGGGGGGGTACTAAACAAAAGTGGGGGCAGCTTTTAGGACTCTAAGATCTGGTTAAGCTAGACAACATGCCGGTTAAGGGAGAGGCTAGTCTCGATGGAGGCTTTGGTTGCACGCTTCACGTCTGAAATGATGAGGGCAGGATCTCTGGCTTGGCCTATCATAGGCCTCCTACATCTTTCGATCCATATGAATTAGACAACGTTTGCGATGGCGGCACGTCTGACGGAGTCCTTTAGTCTTTTCCTCTTGCAGTAGTGGGATAGCCAGTATGCACAACTGCGGAGGCTTGACCTGTCGGTGGGGATCCCCAGCTAGTCACAGATAGTCCACCAGATCCTGGAAGAGTCCTGCAAAAAAAGAAGAGGTGCCCACTTGTCTCTAGAGCTTGCTCACAGAGCCAGCATCTGTTAGCTAGGCTAATGCCCCACGATTGCAGTTTATCACAAGTCTTAAGTCTACCTTTAAGAGTAACCCACAAAATGAACTTAGCTTTGGGAAGCGCCCAGGTCTTCCAACAAATTTTATACCAGGGGAAATGCCTAGTAGGGGATGAAATATCTTGGTAAACGGTGTTGACACGGAGACGGGGAGGGTAGGTGAGGAAAAGAGACATGGTTTCCTGGGTAGAGCCACAATGATTGATCCACCAAACTCTGGCCCTCAGGATAGACTTCCAGATGCACGGGTCATCCCCCTTGGGGGAGCTGGCCCAAATGCTTGAATTCCTAAGGTAGACAGTATGGATCCATTGGATCCAAAGTCGCTCATAACTGTTAATTATAGCTGAGATAGTCTTGAGGAGAAAACACATTAAAAACATCCTTAATGCACAACCCCCCCTTTTCTCTTGTCATGGCAGACGGAGCTCCACGCCACTGGCGGGGTGGGGTTGCTGGCAGTGTCCCCGGACCAGAGGAAGGATCGGACCTTCCTAACTATGCATTGGATAACATTTTTGGGGATGGCTATAGAAGCGGACCCGAAGCCAATGATTCCAAACAGGGTGCTTTGGATAAGAGCGAGGACCCCACAAAGGAGAGGTGCTTACCACCCCAAGAAGAAATAGCCCTTTGAATGTTGTCAATCAATGGGGCAAAGTCGGAGGATTTGGGCTTTCTGGTTGTGATAGGGATGCCCAAGTAGCGGAAGGGGAAGGAACCCTGATTGCAACCTGTGGAGGAGAGGATATCGTTTTCTACGGAGGGGCATACCCCTCCATCATCTTTCTTTATCTAAGGCGAGAAGTTTTATATATATATATATTATCACCCACACTACTGCTCAACCTTGTTATCGCGTTGATTCTTGTCGGCCTTCTAGATTGATAATCCTTATTGAAATCATGATCATGTTCTATTAGATCCAGTTCGGGCATATCAATTCCTATAAGCTTGCTTGTGCGGGCTTTTAATATCTGGTCAGGTCTTCCGGGCGTAAAGGAGTTCCACCGCGGGGAGGCATAGAAAATCGATTGTAGGAAGAGCAACAAGCCTTGGTGCATGAGTCAATCCATGGTCAACAATAGATTAGGTAGAATAGGTAGTTGTTCTTGCCTAAGTGAGGTGGTTCTGATGTTGTAATATGTTGTGATGTGTTGTGTTGAAATACATTGTGTGTGGTGTTGTGTGGGTTGCGGTGTGGTGGAATAGTGTGCACTGCTTATGTCGTGTCGTGTCATGATGAAGTCCCACAAAGAAAAAGCAAAAAACATTGATAAGAATATAGCCTTGTGGATTATTTCATCAATTACCAATTGAACCTCACTATTTATTGGTAAATACTTTGTTTATGGGCTTGGTTTCCCTATTTGGTCTCCCACTTTAGAAACCGTTTATAATTAGATATCGATCAAATTAATCTATATAGTAACCTAGACAACAAAACACTAATTACTGATAATGTTGAAAGTAAAAAAAAACAAAAACAAAAAGGGTTAGTGTAGATTGAACTAATATTTTCTTTATCTGTGTCTCGGTTAAAAGCCCCATTTTTTATAATTCAATGAACCCACTTGCGTAAACAAATGATAGCAAGGTACAAAAATTTCATGAAGAAAGGAAAGGTCCAAAGTTTTATTACTATTGAATAAACAACATGTTTTGCCTAAACCTGATTGTATATAACTTGATTACATCTACGTAAAATACTTTTTTTTATTAATGATAGTACAGTTTTGTATCCATACAATATACTTCAAGAAAAATCGATATTATAAATTGTAAATTAACTTACAGAATATAAATCTGTGTTCTTTAACAAAGAAAATGAACTCTCCATATACAAAAAAAAAAGATGTATGGATTCGGACAAGTTGTCTGCCTATGGACACAAATAAGAATTTGCTTTAAATGAAATATAGGACTTTGATGATTCAAGATTCTAAGTGTCAGAAAACTCAAATAAACAACTCACCACTAAGGCCATGTCAGGCTAAAACAAATTCAGTTGGAATAACTCTTTTTCATTCTATGTATATCACACACAAAAATAATCACCAAATATTTTTGTTATTTCACATGTGTTCTCCCTTTATTTTTTGTAACTTTTAAATATTTGCATTTTGGCGGCGCAACAAGTTGATGGTTCAGTTACTTCTAATTATCGATTGACAGACATTGTTGATACACTAAACCATCGGGACCCATAAAAACACACGCTCTCTCCTAGGGGGAGTAGCTCCAGCCGTGACTCTTCGTCTTCCACCCCCGTTCAAGACTTTTGCGACAAGCTTTGCATCAACTCCTAGGAATTTTGTCTTGAGCTAAGGGACTTAACCATTTGGGATTGCATGTGGGAATGGGATAGTCCATACGTTGATTTTGATTTTCCTGATTTCCTTTCCTCAAGCCCTTTCTTCTCTTCTCCTGTCCTTTCTTTCTTCCATCCTTCTATTCTTTCCTTTTCAACTTCTTGTACCTTTTCCACTTCTGACATGATGGCTGATTCCTCCATGCATGCTCCTGTGGAGGACCTAGTTTCTTGATACACAGACCTTTCACTCACAAAGGAGGAAGGCAAAGCCACCAACACACACGACTTAGTTTTTGAGGGGCATGCACTTCCCTTTGAGTGATGCCTCCTGGGTAAGCTTTTTTCCCCTCGAGGCATAGACGTTCGAGCTCTTGAAAGCACAATGGACAAGGTGCAGTTGCATGGTGAGCTAAAGGTTAGAAGTGCTAGTCAGAACATCTTCCTTTTCGAGCTCGACAAGCCTGAGGCGGTGCATGCAATTATGAATCGGAGTTCATGGACTTTCAATGGCTCGCTTCTGGTCCTGCAAATGATCAACAAAAAGAAGGCGCCAAAGGATCAAGATTTCAGTTGCATCTTGATTTGCATTAGAGTTCATGACATTCCCTTTCTCTCCCAACATAGGGATTGCACTTAAAGTTTAGGTAATTAATTTGAGTCCTTCTTGGAATAAGGGGTGGATAATGGGCGTATTGGTGGTAAATTTATGAGGATTAGGGTTTTTCTTAACAATTCTAAACCTGTGTGAAGATGTGTGATTGTTTCAATCGAGGGAATTGCTTTGGTTTTACGTATTACCTATGAGAAAATGCCGCCAATCTGCTTCCATGTGACTTATTCTTGCATGCCACAAAATCTTGTTCGGATAAATCTTGTAATGAAGTTGGGGTATTCCTGTATGGTCCTTGGTTATGTGCATCCGGATTTCGTCTAGGGGTGATCTCTAGTGATGATAATAGTGAGGTATGGAAGGTTACTTGTGGCCTAGTAGGGAGATAATTTATAAATAAGGACGAGTCTTCTTTGAGCAGGCAAGTGGTGATCATAGGGTGGGTTGAAAGATTGTCCTGATCCTACTCAACAACTGACTAATGCAGACCTGACCTTAAAGGCTAATGAACCTTGTGATTTTCCTGTATTAATGAAATCAAAGAGCTTATAGGTGTGGCAAGGGTAAACACGTCATTTTGATCGTATTCTTAATGATGGTTTGTCAAGGAGGTCTGGACCACTTCTCAATCTGGTCGGCATTCAAAAAAGAGAAATCGGTTAAGCTTGCATAAGAACCTTCCTTAATTGTTGAGTTGGCCCATCTGAAAGAGGCCCTGATGGTAGAGCAAAGGCCATATGTGGTGGACGAAACCCCTACCTCAAGTGGGGTTACCAAGGAAAATGATCATCTTTGGGAATGGTTGTGGGGCTAGGTAGGAGTCCTCTGCAATCGTCTTTTGGGTTTTAAGCCTTACCTTTTTTATGCTTATAGAAACTTCATTGGTATCTATGGTTGTTGCTTACTTGTATGTTCTTTACTATCATATTTGTGCTAGGGCTATAAGGTTGGCCGTATTAGTTCTTAGCTCTTAAGGTTCTCAAGCTTTGGATGTTAATTCTCTTCTTTTATCATGGTGTGATGGGGGGTTGGTGAGCTAGGGAAGCTCTAGGTAACTCAAGTCAGTGTGAATTGCATCCTTAAATGCTTTGTGGATTGTTAGCTCAACCACATCCAATTGCACCATCTGACGTTGTTTTGTGTATGTGGAAGGTCCAATCATGTATTCTTGAACACACCATTTATTATCTAATGATATGTGTTGGTATCTTTTCAGAAAAAACCACCGGACCCATGAATCTCTTAAGTGGTTATAGCATTGTCATGTCATCCTTCTATAGTTGCTTGGCTTCACTGGCTCTATAAAAAATTGGATTCGTGGTAGGGATTTTTTTTACAGAGATAGGGTAGAGTATTAAAGAAGTGGAAGAGGTGAAGGTTAGGCCGGCTAGTTTTCAATGTTTCATTGTACGTTGCTATTTGTAGTCATTTAGGAATAGCTTTCTTGTGGCACTAAGGTGAGGATTTGGATATCATCTTGCCAGTTTGTTATGTTTTATATATGGTTGGCAAGAGAAGGATAAAGAGATCTCATCGTAATTGTTGTCAGGTTGTGGTTGGTCATGAGTGATATAAATGAAATTCTTGATCAATCAAAGAAGTGGGATGCATATCACATCCTCAAAGACTAATTGATAATTTTCTAGAGGCTTTATTTCATTGTGGTCTACAAGGTTTGTGTTTGTGGGACACCCATTTATTTATGATTATTGAAGATCGGGTGAGGCAAATAGGAATATGTCGGATTAATTGTGCCTTGATAAATGTAAAGTGGATGGAGTTGTTTCCTAACGCTTTGGCGTGTTACATACCTAGGATTTATTTTGATCACTAACCTCCTTTTTGAATCTAAATGGAAAGGTTTAACAATGAGAAGGATAGTTTTGTTTTGATAATGATTAGATTTAGACCAAGGAAGTGGAATGTGAAAGATTTTTGGTTCATGCATGGCTGCTTAATTATGATGGAGTGTTCCACTTGGTGATCAGTTTAGACTGTGCGGGAATATACCGATTAAGAAATTTGTGAGAACGTCACATTTGTTGAAGAAAAAGGAGGGATGCTATTGCGGAGGATATTGATTTATTACGATGTCAAAGTCATTTTAGGGAGGTTTTTTATGGAACATAATGCTTTATTAGGGAGCATAAAAATTATTTGGCAGCTTGAAGCCACGTGGAAGCATGGATCATGACAGAGGACTCGTGGTAGAAGGTGATAATTACCTTTTGTGGGCTACTAGTCAATGTCATTGGAATTATATTTGAACTCAATATACAATCCCAATATCTTAAAGAAGTTAACTGATCCACTAAAGCACATATATCTTTCAAACAAAAAACTGTGTACGCTAAACACTCTGCTTTTAGTCCAAAGTCATTTGCCAGAGGAAATTTGTTATTACTGTTTTGCTTCATGCAAGTCAATGTTGCTTTATGTAGGGATTCTTAAACCGAAAAATCTTACAATTCATTAAAGATCTTTGACCAACGGTTCTTCTTAACTATTAATTTGTCCCATGAATACACAAAGTTCATATAAAGACATCAGTATAAATTTCACCAGTATTGTCCAGTTGTATAGACTTTATTATTCAATCTTAAAAAATTTAGCTTCAATGTATATAGATAACCATTTGGTTGATGCAAATCGTAGTAGTCCACAATGGACACAATATGGTCCTCATATCTTTCATAAGATTAAGTCACAGAAAATTCAGGATAAACCACAATTTTAGCGGGTGATAGTCTTATTAAGTAGTTCTTCTCAAGAACAAGAAACACATCAAAATCATCTAGTTGAAGAATCTTCAAGTTCTTCACAAGTGTCCATGTATATAGTGGATAACCATTTGCACATCACTGAATCAGGTGGGTCTAATCGATCATGTCAGTTTCTGATTATTTTATTAAATTTAGGGTTTTTTTATCTTATATCTCAAATGCTCAATATAATTGTATCAACATGTGTGTGATACAAATCAAAGAAGAAAACAAGTGGTTACAATCCTGCGTATATTTTTCATAATATGCATCAATGTTCTCTTATTTATAGTCTCAATGCGATATTCATTTCATGTATATCAATAACATTTTTCGAGGAGACTTGTTTAAAAACAAAGCTTTCTCAATGCTAAATTTCATTCCTCAAGGTGGTATTTTAGCTGATCTTTTAGAGGCTATTGATCCTTAACTTATGATTTTTAATCATGAAAAAGCATTCTCATACATGAAATTAAGATATAAGATACAGTGCCATCAAGAAATATGCTATAAGGGTTAAAAATAATCATTCGGGGAGTGTAAGGATCTATAACTGCACTTTATTTCATATGGGTGCTTTCATGACTCCATCTAGAAATATATCATTTTATTGAATTGTGTTCATGATATGTTTTCGGGGCATACGCCTTTCCGAATATATGTCTTTCATGATCACTTGGGATGCATACAATTCTTCGTAAATGGGTAAATCTCATAAATGTAAAACAATAATGTATATATATTTATATTAAACAATAAATAAGTAATGTAGAATATGTAAAAAATCAGAATAATATGTAGAAATATTTTACAAATTTGCTACTCCTTAATGTAAAAGCTACACGACAAGATTGCTACTTTGATGAAAATTAAATCCAATCAAATTCGTCATCTTCAACATAACTTATCATAAATATTTTCCCTCCTATTAGAGTGTAACTGCAGTATTGGGTTGATTACGGTGTAGTGGTGATGAAACATGATTTATGGTAATGAACAAAAAGAGATTTACGTGGTTAGTCAGTGGTGACCTAGTCCACGGTTTGTACACTAGAGGGTTTCACGGATTTGGCTTACCGCCTGGACAGCCTTAAGTCCCTGATTTATCTGGACTGAATTTAGTCCTTTAGATCTAGGAGTCAAGTAATCTAATGGGTAAGATTAAATAATTATTTTTCTGACATTTTTATTTTTCTTAAATGAAAAAGTAACATCAATTAAATTGCAGCAGACCTATTTTATAGCCTATAATGAGACCTATATTGTAGATTGTAATAATTACTAGTCTTTTAGAATTCCCTAATCAATTACCAAAACCAATTTTCCCACCCTCATTTATTTTGTTGTCGGTAGTCTCGTCTCTTCCCCCCATTCTCTCTCAAAATTGTTTTTTTGAAAGCAACCATTCCCTCCCAAATTCATTCACCAACCAACACATAATTCAATTACCTCAAATCCGTTAACTGCTCATCCTTCAACTTCTATGATATTTACCTTATCATCTGATGTTAATCTTCCTGTAAATTTTCACCCCAACAACTTCTACAATAATTGGGTTAGGGTTTTGCATTTACCTTCCTGCAACTTCTAGAAAAATTTGGGTTAGGGTCTCACATTCACCTCCTTCTGATTTACCTAAACCTTCTTCTCTTGCTGGATATCGGAGCCGGCGGGGGTGAACCTGCTGCTAGTCCTGACAGTTCCTTGTACCTGCTTCATAGCGACAACGGAAACCACACACAATCGGCAACCTATACACTTCAGAAAGTGAGAATGGAGTTGGATCAACACATTCCACAAGCCAAATCCAAAAGGAAGACAACGGTAAGTATTTTTGTGTATTATATAGTTGGGTAAGATAGAGGCTTCGATCAACACGAATAAGGTGGGAATAAAATAGTGATTGACTGAGCACGACATTAGTTATCTGTGGAAAAAAAATAGTGATACACTTAGCACGGCATTAGCGTACTAATTTGTGGTGTTGGTAAGGATGCGATTGTTTGCGAATCAAGTATGTGAAGGTAAGAGGGTGAGGTATACGAATTTTGTAAAATTAAGTATACGAGTGTGAAGTATACGAATTTTCACAAAATCTGGTATACTAATGTGATAGTTTTAAGTATAAGATTGTTTACGAATTTAGGATACTAATGTGGTAGCGTTAAGTATATGAATTTAGACAAAGTAAGTATACGAATTTAAGTATATGAGTTCTGACGAATTTAGTATACGAATGTGGTAGTGTGAAGTATATGAATTGTTACAAGGTAGGTATACGAATATAATAGTGTGAAGTATACGATTGTGTCAGTGTGAAGTATACGATTGTGACAGTGTGAAGTATACGAAATTTCACAAAATCTGGTATACTAATGTGATAGTTTTAAGTATAAGAATGTTTACGAATTTAGTATATGAATGTAATATTGTAAAGTATACGAATTTTGACACATTAAGTATACGATTGTAATAGTGTGAAGTACACGAAAGTTTATAGATTAAGTATACGAATTCTCACAGATTAAATATACGGATATTACATGTATGTTACTAATTATAATGCCTTTTTTGATATACTATTGTTTTTTGGAACAGTTGGCACAAGAAAATGACCCGAAGCCATTTATGTCAACTTGTCGAGGTTCTACTGCCTGCCTCATTGATTTAATCCAGGGATTGAAGAGTGATCCTCTCATAACTATTTTTGTATATCAAATTGTGCTTATTAGCCTAACTGCATATTTAATGGACTACATGCAGTTGCATTTGATAAACAACCATTTATGGAGTATTGGCATGGAAAAAGAAGTTACAAAATTTGAGGTCTCATTAGTTGACGCTCCAAAGCAAGATGACAGCAACAGTTGTGGTGTATTTGTCTGCAAACTGATGCAGTTATGGGACGGTCGTGGAAAACTATAACACCCCTATAATAATAAAACTACAGCGGAAAATAAACTAAAGGTGCTACAGACCATCGGGCTCCAAACACCCGGTACCAACCTCACCAATTACAACCATTACAATTAACTAAGTTACGGTCTGAACTTCAAGAAAAACTTAACATAAACATAACAATAATAGAATACATTCACTCTCCATAAACCTAGTCCCATCCCAATCACTCATGCTCTTCGTGGCCACCTGTAAATCAATTTATACCTGCAAGATGAAACCAAGCAGCCCACCCCGGGAGGGGTGAGTCAGTTCCCTGGAATGGAACTGGTACAATTCTCCAAAAACAAACTTATAAAACATAACTCTTCAAATTAAACAGTAACTTGAAATCAAACTCTTGAAAGTAAAACAGGGAATGGAGGCACTTCAAAACAATCAATCATAGAGAAGAGAGAAACAAGGTAAGGATAGAGACAAAGAACTTAAAAACCAAGTCAACCACTTAAGAAATCACACCATATAGTTAGTGAGCATCCATTATTGATGTTAGAACCAATTCTGGTTAAGAAAGACTCAGGTAGTCACAAAGGACTAGGAATGATATGAATACCCATAACCCGTGGTAGCCAGTTTATGTCCCCACCATTTCAGAAAGCTGAATCCCATAGACAAAATATACTCAAGAGTGGAATAAATTCAATTGGGAGAGATGGCCCCCACCGCCAAGTACGTCCTTTTAGGACAGGGGATATACAACCCCTCACTGTTTACCACGTCCACTAAGGACAGGGGATATACAGCCCCTCTCTGTTAACTACGTCCACTAAGGACAGGGGATATACAACCCCTCACTGTCTACAACGTCCCTTTTGGGACAGGAGATATACAGCCCCTCACTGTTACCATTGAAGACGCGCGCACGTCGAAACCTCAAGAACTAGCTCATAGATGAAACGATATCCAGAGTCAAAAGAAGAATTTCCAAGATTGACCTTTTCCAAATTCCCACTAGATCATTAACTACCCAGAGCAATACCAAAACACTCAGTCCTACAGAGTGCAGAAGCGTAAACCCTAAGCAGCCAATGTCTAATGGAACAACCAAATTAAAGGAACCAATACCCAAGTGAGTTTCACATCCAAGGCTCAGTTAGTCACACAAGCTGAGTTAGTCACACAACCATTTCCTTTTAGAAATTCCTCTTAAACTCAGTTAGCATTTTTTGAAAACGTCTCATAAGACAATCAGCAAAAGTATCGGAGTACGAGAAATCGTACCTGGTCAACGCTGTAGCAGTTCTAGTAAACTCGTGCAAACATTCAACAATTCTCTGAGGAACACTGAAGATAATTTACTATCAATAACCTGTACCCTAAGTTAAACTTACATAAATTCCTCTCTCTTATTACCAAATCTCAATTATCTTACAAGCCCTCGCTTAAATGTTATGTATAACCTTTGACTTATTTTAGAAGGTTGTATAGCCCAAGGTTGTAGGATAAAGGAATGTATCTTATTAACACCTGCTAACTGTCCACTCCTATCCACTTTATTCATATTTAACCACAATCCTCACATTCAAGACTTTTGAGACCTTTATAACATAAATGTGTTTATATTATATAATTAAATCTAAGAATTTCAATGATAAACTTAAGCTCAATACCTTTATTCTTAATTTAGAATAAACATTGTATTATGACCTATGATGGACTCATCTCAGAATACTATACTATTATCTCACAATGTAAAGTATGTATTTAAACAATATCTACTAGATAACCCATTATGATTAAGTCTTTCCCTTAACTTAATTAAGATCTACATCTTGTATATTGGAATCATAATGTTGTAGATACATTTTATTATAACTTAATTGAGCCACTAAACTCAATTATCATATCCTTAGTTCAGAATGACTTCCTATTATAACCGTCTAATAATCTTGTCATAAGATGTTGAATTACCTCTCATATTGAAACAACTATATTATAGTTAACTTAGACTTATCGAACTCTTACATCACTACAAGAATTTGCATCAACCGGGGCAATGTGTATAATATCAAGGGAGGCAACCCCAAATTTGCCTCCAAACAGAGATCAAGGGAGGCAAGTATTTAGTTGCCTCAGGCTGTGAGATCAATGGAGGCAAGTCAATTAGTCGCCTTCGTTGGTTCGATCAATGGGGGCGACACACACATTTTGCCTCTGTTGATATGTTGTATGCTGTCACCCTGCATAATCTTTGGAGGCGAGATGCTTTAAGTCGCCTCGGTTGTTTGGTACATAATGGGAAGCAAGTTTAATCGCCTCCATTGACATATTTACAGAGACAAGTAATTCAGTCGCCCCCATTGTTTCTTCTAAGTAAAATACGAAACTTCGCTCAACTCCCATCTCGCCAAACTCACATCTCCATTTCCCCTCCATCTCTGCCGGTTATCTAGGTTGTTTGCTAACCGAGCTCTGTCTCCCTTCCATCTCTACTCTTGTTAAATCTGGGGCAAATTAGTGAAATTAGGGTTCTCTATGTCTCAATTCTACCACACTAACAGTGGAAATCCACCGCAATTCTGGGTAAGTCTTATGTTTTCGTCGTTTCCAGGCTTGTAATTATTACGCTATCGGCTATGACATGCTTCACATGGTTCGTTGTTTGTCTATTTGGAGGGTAAGTTCTATGTCCACACTAACAGTGGACATCCATCTCGCCGTCTCCATAAGACACCCTATCTGCTATGCGTTCTCATGAGTCCTATGTTTTCGTCGTTTCTGTCTAATTGTCTCTTCTTATTTGGTTTCATAAGATCTGTGCAAATTCATTGGTCAACAAACCACAATCTCTCCCATTGTTTTCCATTAACTTATTAGCTACAAAATTACAATTCCCCTTCAGTCGCATGATGTTGGGGTTAGGTACGAATCATCCACATAATAAAATAGCTAAATTGTGTACGTACTTAAACTAAGTATGAAAGATGATTGAAGTGTTGAAGTCATTTATCCATTTGGGATAATTTAATTAGCACAAAACTAGTGTTATACATCTGAATTCCAGACTCCCCAACACGGTGGTGGTTGTATGTATGTACTTCTCAGGAAAGAAGCGCTTAAGCTGTTAGTAGTATCTTCAGCTGTGAACTGAAGGGCAGAGGGGTTATTTCCTCTTGTCATTTTCAAGAGTCACTTAGACACTAAGATATCATAATCTTGACAGGTGGGGCATGTATAAATGGCTCTGATAAGTGAGAGCAAAAGGTAACTCTAGATCGAGAGTAAAGATCACTTACCCTTTACTAGTGTCAACTAGCTCGTCCTAAGCTTTTTATGCACTGGTTTCAATTCATTAAGCAGTATGTAAAGCTAAGTATCTATATTGTTTTTTTTGTATGTTCTATTGTTTAAGTCCTGGCAAGTTAACATCATCTTTGCCACCTTTCTTTTTGATATCTGATTTGAGAGACTTGTTATCATCTTTCAGCTTCTTTTTTCTTATGATAGAACATAATTGTGGTCTAATATTTTGCTAGAGATTCCTCTATTTGTGCTTCAGAAATTTTTGAGTTTTTGCTTCTCTATGTAGATAATGTAGAGTTGTAGGCCCAACTCCTATGCCGAATTTTGATGAGAACTGTCTTATTTTTCTTACTCGTTGATAGTTTGATTGAAGGAGTATATTTCCATTGCAGATATGTACCCTTGTTGAATACTTCTTGGACTTTACGGACGTAGCATTTAGACTTGTGGCCGATGATTACGTCACAGATGATAGTGGTACTGGAATTGGCCACTGTGCCCCTGCATATAGAGAAGATGATTACCGTGTTTGCTTGGAAAATCATATAATCAGAAGGTTTTATTTTTATGTCTGAAGAAATCTGACATGTAATTGCAATCCATTAATGCAACATTGTTCTAATGTTTGATTTCTTCTCGTTGTAAGGGTGATGACCTAATCGTAGCTGTGGATGATGATGGCTGCTTCACTGAAAAGTATCAGACTTCAGAAGGCGTTATGTAAAAGATGCGGACAAGGATATTATTAAGTCTGTAAAGGTAAGAATAACCAGACAAACACAATCAAAGATGCTCAGAGCTAGCCCAGAATATTATTAAGTCTCCTAATAGTACTGTTTGTAGTTATAATAACAGTAGTATAGTGCTTATAGGATTGAGAGTCCTTATGTAGTATATATAGGAAATTAATCTAGTCAAATAGACAGAGACATTATTTGGTTGTCTTAGGATTTCCCTGCCTTAATTCTTCTGCTAGAATTGAAGTATTAAGAATTATAAGCATGTTGTAAGTACATAGTCAGCTAGAAAAGCAACCCAAAAACAGTTGCACGATCATGCTCAGTTTCTGGATCAGATATTTAGCATCTGAATTTATTTGTAGTCATTAAGATAATTTCATTTTATTTCATAACAATTTATAAGTGATTCTACAAAACGGTCGCCTCAACTACGTGATGCGTTCGCCTCGTCGCCTCGTGCATCACGCCTCGGCCCTGACCCCTCATCGCCTCGGAGCGCCTCACGCATTTTAAAACCAAGATTGATGGTTGCTTTTCTATTGCAGCGTAAGAACAAAATATGAAATGTACTGCTGTACATATCTTTTTTGTTCTGCACATTTTCATCTGTAACGTAGTTTATTTGAGCAACAGTCTAGCAGAAAATGTGGTCTGAACCTTGCCTGCAACGGTCTAGACAACGTTTATTCGTACGGTAAGCTTAGGAACAGAGATATTTTCTGCTATTCGTATGTTAAGCTTAGGAACTTTGTAATTTGCCAATTACACAAAAAAAGTTGCACGATCATGCTCAGTTTCTGGATCAGATATTTAGTATCTGAATTTATTTGTAGTCATTAAGATAATTTCATTTGTATTTCATAAAGATTTTTCTTTATTTGAATATGTCATCTAGCGCTAAAACTTAATTTTATCCTTGCATCGTGACAGGTTGAAGTGCAGAAGGTGGGAGATGCTGTGTTTACATCTTGCTGTTTCCTGCTACGGATCTTGCTCCAGCAAAAGCAAAGTCTTCCTTTTATCTAAATTTAAAAATCTACTGTCTTTCTTTTTAAGGTGGTGATAATTATCAGTTACACATAACTTTCATTTTGACCATCAAGATGCAAATAGCAGCATTATCTTGTACTTTCAAGTGCCATATTCTTTATGAATTTTCTAATTGAACCTTGCTATGAAAATCCTAAGGACTGAAGTGTGGTGACATTTCTTCGTTTTTATAGGTCATTTTGGAGTCAAGAAAATGAACTTTCTGCTAAAATTGAAAATTGAAGTCAGAAAAGATGAAGGGACAAAAGATCTCGATCCTGCTACTCCTGGTGTGAGTATCCTCTAATTGCCCCACCTTTTCTGTTAATATATATTTTCACTAACAGAACTTGTCTTATCTGTATCTCATGCATTACATAGTGATATATGCTTCTTAAATCGCGCAGGATATTTGAAGAGGACTGCTATATATTATGTGGCAATATGCTAGTGAAAACATTAGTGGGATGTATGGTTCACTTATTGATTTGCTCGAGTGTGATGAAAATTTTTTCACTGCAGTTGAAGTGACTGTTGAAAACAGGTTCTTAGATTTGTCAATTAATGCAATCTGTATTTGCGTCCTGAACAGTAGCTTTTGATGACCTAAAATTTTTGTGTATTGTTGTTTGCATCTTTACATGGTGGTTAAGTTATTTGGCTATGCAGTATTTAGATTAACTTTTCATGTTTTTGCAGCTTGTTTCATGTCGTGGTTGATACAGATGAAACTGTAACTCGAATAATTCGAGGTCTGGATTCAACTAAGGGAGGGCGAGTGACTTTTATACCTCTTAACAAGGTCAAGCCCCCTCATGTTACATATCCCCAGAGTCTTGATGTGATACCCATGCTGAGAAAACTGAAGTTTTCAGATAATTATGCAAAAACATTTGCCCAGGTTTGAGGATTTACTTCGTGGAATCATTAAACTTCTTGTATGTGGCTGTGATCATTTGGCCTTTTTTTGTCCTGTTTTTTACAGCGTAATCTTACTACATTGGTCATGTGCATTTTTTTCCTACATTGGTAATCTTTTATCAGGTTTTGGTCGAACTGTTGTCTGTCGAGATCTGGATGTAGCTGCCAAAGTTGCCCGTAATGATGGCTTAGACTGTATAACTCTTGAAGGTTGGCAAAAATTTTTTTATATCCCTTTCATGCTTTAAAAGTCACCTACATCTTCATCAGCTAAATCGTACTTGTTATATTCGAGCAGGTGATCTAGTAAGCAAGAAAGGTGGAATGACTGGAGAGTTTTATGATTTTAGGCCGTCAAAGTTGAAGTTTATGAATATGATTAAGCAGAATGAGAGGGCTATCACTGAAAAAGACAATGAGTTACAAGAAATTATGTCGCAACTTAAAGATATCCGTTTTGCTTATATCTCTTAGTTTAATGCATGGGTAGTCTTCTACAGATGCTTACCACTATCCAACTAGATTAGGACGCCTCGATATAGTAGCATGTTTTGCAACTGAAAAGGATGACATTTTGAAGTCAATCGGTAATACACATTTTGTTTTCTAAAACTAGTTCATTTTGGTAATAATGTGACTTCCAAGCCTTAACTCTCCATTCTAATCCATGAAGTCATTTGTTGTTGATACTAGGTTCTCTACAACCTTCTTGATTGGCCAAACAAACAGAACTCCAAGCTGGTGATAATAGGTAAGTTTCTGTTTTTTTTCATATAGCACTGCAAGCTATTTTGAGACTAGGATGCAAAGTTGATTTATACACTTGACTCTATTTTTGAGACTAGGATGTGACTTGGTGTTCAAATCTAGTGGCTAAGGTTCTCGTTGTATTCTTCCATACTTAATGTATTTAAGTGTTAAATTGGTCAGCATATTTACCTTTTTTGCTTCTGCAGCATGCTTCAAGATGCACACTGATATATCAAGATGTGAAATGAAGATCAATGGTGAAAATATGTTAGTCCTTTACCTTGACACTGAAGGTTTTGAGAGTATTGGCAAGTCTAATGTTTATGATGACCGGTAATGTTGTCTGAAATCAGTAACACTGTTTCTCCTAGATTTTTTTACTACACTTTGTTTCTGAACTTTCTACCCACTTTTTTGTGTAAGAATTGTAGCACCAGCAATATCACTGCTCTATTTGTGGTCATGGAGAGAATAGATTGTTTAGTTATATTCACAATTGTTGTAGATAAGTTGTTTTCCATAGTTTAAAACAATGTACGGCACCTAAGAGTGACATTATAAAAACAGTTATCTGGTAATACATTGTTTAGCAGTGTATAGGTGATTCGATGGATTAGTCTTTTATTTTTTTTTTCTAAAAAGTATATCTATGAGGGCAACAAAAGTCGCCCTGATAGATAATCAAAAGGGGAGCCTTGACAGACATCAAAGAGGGCAACCAATACAACTCGCCCCCATTGATTGCAATCAACGGGGGCGACTAGCAGGGTCGTCACCATAGAATACAATGGAATGCTCTTAGAAAAATGATCAAAGAGGGCAATTTTATTTGCTTGCCACCGTCGATCACAAACAACGGGGGCGACCAACGTGAATCGCCTCTCTTGATCATCGATCAAAGAAAGCAACAGTATCAAAGAGGGCGACTTTTGTTGCCCTTGTAGATCTTATCAACCAGGGCAAGCCAAATAGGTCGTCACCATAGCCTAACATGGCATGTCTTTAAAGGCAACCCTGGAGGCAATTATTAAGTCGCCCTTATAGTCTAACGGGGCAAGTTATTGGTCTATCAGGGCAATAAAAGTTGCCCTCATAGATCTAATATGTTGTAGTGATTTAGTATTCACAAGGTACATTATTTGCTTAATTATTACCTATATAATATGGTGTTTAAATATAACCTTTTATGTATCCTTACTTACCTTTAATCTCCTAAATGTTTTATTTTTACACACATACACTCTATAGACTATGTATAATCCTTTTGTACTAAACTTCAATAAACTTAAGCCTTAAATACGTTTTAAATTGTTTTACAAAACCTAAGGTTTCAAAGGAATAACCTAATAAATTAATTTCCTTTATTGTATTTAGGATGGACAATATATCTACATAGAGAAAAATTTATCAAAGATTAAATTCTGGTTCGTAAGTGAAATTGTTAGTTATTTAGTAAGATAATCTACTATGAAAATTCTCATATTTTACATTCAAATAACCTATCATTATTTCCCATTACCGTAAGGTATATCAATATATTATCTTATGTAACTTAGTTTTATCTAATAAAAGGTTCAAAGGTTTTAAGTATCAAATTCCTATTTATAAACCTTCTATAAATTCTAACTACTAAATACCTCACTTAGTTGTAAACTCACATCCTAAGTATATATTGATAATAAATGTTATAAATGTATTTCATATGGCTTATCTAATGCCAAGAAACTTAAGGATTATTATTTAGATAAATTTCCAAATCATAGTTTAATATAGTTTAACATCATAATCCTTTTAATGATTTTATCTTAAAACTTTAAGTTATATTTCAATACCATAAATGTTAATAAATGATTAAATCTAGACTTACTAACCCACCTCACATTTAGATGTAAAAGTATTTTACTTATTTATTATTGTTTATATATTAAGAACATTTAGATGTAAAAGTATTACATTTATTTATTAATTATATAATAAGTTCTATTTATGTAAAATCTAATTACAATATTCCTAAGTCCCAACTTATTAATTACCTAACCAAATTATAGATTTACATTCTGGTCTTTGACAAATAATATTACACATGTATTTTAATATGGTTTATATAAACCTTAGAAATCCAAGATAACTCTTTAAGCTTAATTTCATAACCACAATTCAATACTACCCCATATCATATTCTTTTAATAGTATTATGCATAGGTTCAGTTCAACTTATTAATTCCTTCATATTCTATTTGCTATAAGGTATTCTATGTCTTTTATTTATTTATTTATCGTATATGTATACTAGGATTTATTCAAGACATTCTTTATGTAGTTCTATTGCATTAATTATTTATTACTTTTACCCATATCTACATCCAAAATATGGTTTACAAAATAAAGTATTTTCCTTAGTTTCAATTAAGTTATTAACTACCATATTATATAATTAATATAAACGTAGATTAATTTAGTTCCTTGATTTAACCTAAGTTACTACTTTATTTCTTTTATATATATATATATATATATATATATATATATATATATATATATATATATATATTATATATATATCCTCACTTAAAAGTTTATACCTAAAAATATTTATAAACATCCTGTATTAAATGTTAGTTTAGTCTTATTATATTTTCCCCAACCTATAAAGTTTATTAACCAACTATACTTTAATTTTTGGTTACATTAAAAACCTTATATTATAATGTAACTTATGAAAAACTCACAAACACAATTTTTAAAACCATTTACCATTGCCCAAAAATTCCCAAATTTAATATACAGTAACTATAACATTTTAGACATATTATAAAAAATTTATTTCATAAAAATATCTTTTTAATTTAGCCAAATAATTTCAGAAAACCCGTAACTTGCAAAAATAATAACTTACGTTTAAAAACTCCAAAACCATAATAATTTACATCAAAAAAACTATATTAAATAAGGAATCTATAGTTAAAATTTCAAGTCAAAATACCTTCGGGAAGGTATTTAAATTAATTCAACAAGTTAGAGTTAAATTCTAAAACATTATAACCTTAAAACATCTTTATTATCCACGATCTAATCTTGGCCGTCCATTCCCTTAAGTCCAGATCGGACGGCCCCTGAATGCTGAGTTCATCAGCGAATTCCCAATTCGATTCGAGTACTAATTCACCAATTTCTCACAATCTACAGAACCAAATTGAGTGATTCTTGTTTCTATGGTTTCGAAATTAAATTACGGTTCCATTGATACTAATTTCGCTAGCTATAATGCAGGATTCATCGAGTTTCGATTTCTGTTTCGAAGTTAGGGTTCAAACGGGTTTCCGAAATCAAATCTCTCTAATTCACTCAATCTAAAGCGTAATTGATGCAATTGAATCATGGTTTTGACCGATAATGTAACATAGTTTAACATGGTTGAGGGAATTCGAAGGAAACTTACCGGAATTGCAATAATGGAGCAAATTGAATTCGGAAATCTGGAAAGTTTCAAATTTTCGAGCAGTTCACGAGGCCGACTTTGAGGATCTATATCTTGCAGTACAGATCGAGTTAGGCTATGTGTAAGGGCTTAATCTAAAGAAGAAACTTAGCTCTACACAATGATAGCAAGAACTCACCCTAACTTGCACTACACAGAAAGAAATCGAAGCTGGAAGTTGCGAGTTTACCTTGCGTTTTCTGGAAAGAAAACTATGATTTTATGTTGTGATGAATCCGAAACTTTAGACAACTTGTTCTTCCAAACGGTTGGGAATTGGCTTAGGTCATCAACATGAAAGTTTTAGAGGGATTAGAGCTCTTCAAAACGAGCTAAAGAACATGAAATTTGGATGAGAAACGAAGAAGTTATGGCTAGACGAAGTTACCTGATTCGAAGGGAAAAACTGGAAACTGCAGTTACGGTTTTGCAGGGTGGCTACTTTGGCTCGAATTTTCGGTTGATTTAGAACGAGTTAGGGTTTGTGTGAGTTATGGTTGTTTATAGGAAGTGTAGGAGAAGACAACAAAGAAGACGACACTCAAAAATTCCATAAGATGAGAAAGTTATGAAGGTCACAAGATAGGGCAAAAATTGATTTCTGTTACCGGAAATATAGGAGATAAAAACGGCTGTGTTGGGCGACCCGTGACAGTGTGACACGTGACATATTTCAAAATTTTGACTCTAAACTTCAATCTAGCATAACTTTGGCTAGGATGATCCGTTTTTGACGTTCTTTTTATCGATCTTCATGGTTTTCCATAACCTATTTATTGGTATAGGTTTCATGGGCTGGTTTGACCATTCTCAAAAAGTCAACCCTTGCAAGGCTTAATAAGCTTTAAGGTTTCTAGGATTTAATATTGGCTTTCATGTTTCAAACCAATGTTCCAACACTTCCTAAAATCTTTATAACATAGTTGGAGTGTTTATAAATTTTCCCAAGATTTATTGACTTATAAATCTTATTATTAAATTCATAATACTATATAATTATATATAATAATTAAATATTAAATTGTATTCCTTAGAGTTAAATAGGAGGAATCCCCTAAATTAATTTTCATAATTCCCTATAATATTAATACTCATAATTCCATATAATAATTTAATATTCATAATTCCTTATACTAATTTAATATTCATAATTCCATATAATAATTTAATACTTGATAGTATTATTAAAGGTTTAATAAAAGAAATCCCCTAAATTAATTTATAATAAGGTCTTAAAATTCAAGGGAGCTGGTAGAAGTGTTATAACTCCTGAATGGTTTGAAGAGCAGTACGCCAACCCCGCCCGATCTCAAACGGAGAAGGTTACTTATACTTTTCGACCAGATTGGAAAAAACTTGAGGTTAAAAAATGGTGGGTACAATCACTCTTAGAACTGCCAGTAACAACAAGAGAAAGTCATTATTTGATGAAAATGGGGGGTGGGTAGATACAGATCCACTTAATATCAATGACTTGTCATGTTTAAATTATATTGGAAAAAAACTATTTTTGAATTTGAAAAAAAAGAATAATCTTTTAGAAAACGATAATAGTGCTCTCTCTCTGAAATTAGCTCAGCTGGAACAGGAAAGAGGTATAATATCGCGGGAAGTAGAATCACGAAATAAATCCCAACCATTAGAAGATAAGAATACAGACGAGAAGAAAGACGAGAGATATGAAATAAGACTTAGGATGAAAGATGAGTATATTACACTGGAGGTTGAAGATGCTCAACAGAAAGATGAGAAATCCAATATAGAGAAGCCTGACCCACCTGATAACACAGAGAAGCCTAATAAGCGTGATCCACCTGATCAATTAGACTGAGTGAGTTCCCCTATAACTCAGCAAGTGAATTAGGTGTATAGAATTGATAAGTAACTACATATTACAATCTATGCTTTATAATATTCTTCAGGCTCATAGACTACGATATCCCCATTAAACTCTATTAAGATAACCTTAAACAATTCAGGAGTGTGAATCACCTTTTGAACCCCACCGATAAGGAGAGTATACCCTCCTCGGGAAATGGATTTGATGGATTCGATTGAACCACTAATACCGCTCCTCTTCAATATAGTATTGAAAGTTTCTTCGTTGAATAAAAAATTAGTACTAGGAGTAGTTCCTACATAGATTTCTTCACAAAAGCGTGTAAATCTGACTGTAGGATAATATTTGGCAAATGTACGATCAAATAACTCCGTAAATACCACTGAATATAACAATCTTGTGATCTCCCCTATAGGAGGAATAGAACCCCCTATAAAAGGAATCATTTCGTCATTAATACATAAAGGAAGATTAAATAAAGAGCTGACTAGTCTAAAAACATAAGAATCACCAAGAAAGGGTTTAACGACCTTTAAAACGTTAGATTTATTAATCACATCTGATGCTGGACACATATTTACCTTGTACAACTTCTCAATATTTTTCATATTTTCCAGAGTCTTAATCACAGCAGGAAACCGATCATATAATCGATAACTGTTTTCGGGTAAGGTACCATAAAATAAACGATTCAGGGTTGCAGACAACCCCATTAAGACTAAACAATCCTTCATATATTTAGACTTGACAACTACTATATGCCCAGGAGATTTTGCATCTTCATGCATATGTACGTCCGGAAAATTCATATGTACGTCCGGAAAATTCAGTAGTATACCATATAAATACTTATCCATATCTTTTAATGGAAAAGAAATTTCTTCTAGTGGGCCTAGCATGTAATAACCATTTTCTATTTCATGTTGAATCATAGCTAATTGAGTGGTGGTTATACTAGGTATTAGACCCTCAGATTTCAGCCAATGATATGTATCATATGTCAGTTGACAGCTGAAATTGCAACCTTTTACCTGTTGAAGAAAATCTCCCCATTAACGAGCTATGATGATAAATAGCGACATTAACAAACAAGCATATAGAGCGAATGGATGAAATAGAGAAAATAACCATACCTGTAATATTCATTTTCATATTATACCCCCTTCCTTTCATATTATTCTCTCTCCGCAATTAGGGGTAATCCCAAATGTTAATAATATAGCAATTGCTAACCCTAAGCTTACACCTACTATATAGATTGATTTGTTGCAGGAATTTGGATATCAAGAAATGGTTTCTCTTCTGAAAAGGCTTGTGCTAGTGCTGTGACAGGACTCTCAATACCTTCCATTAAAGTCATCTTATTAAAGCCGGGGTGAACATGAATACCCGGGTTAGTAAAGAATGCTTCATAATTATATATTGGACTAAACAGGGATGTTAATAATCCTTGATTAGGAAGATTCATTCCATCGCCTGGAGCAAAACCATACCAAACAGTACAACCAACACCCATTTGAACCAGAACTAAGAATCTACCAAAATAACCCTCATTATAGGTTATTGCTTCAACCAAGATACGAGATGCTAAGATTGTGGTTTTATCGAAAATCAAGTCAGATATACCCTTTAACTTGAGTGATGGGGTGCCACTAAGAGTACCTTTCGATAAGGTTAACCCTAGGCCATCTCTTAAGTTTCTTAGACAATCTAAGGAATCAGGAAATCGTATTTCTTTGATTAAAGACTTGGTTTGTCCAGGCATAAAGCGAAAGCCAAGCACCATCATATAACTGCTAGACTTCCCCGTCATATTCGTTATAGGTTTCTTTATATCCATAAATGGTACTTTTGTCATATCCATGATATTCCGAGTAAATACAGAAGGATTGCTCATTCTTTTATATCGATTTAGAATCGTTTCTGTAGTCATGGGCTTTGGAGTCTGATTACTAGTGCTAGCCTCTACATCATTCAAAGACAAATTCGTTAATTTTTCGATTAAAGTATAAACCTCTTTATTAGACTCAACAAGCTTTAAAACATTCGAAAGGGAAGGTTTATGTAGGAAATCTCTCATTTTTGAATATTAGTCTCTAAATTGTGCTTGGGTAGCAGGTATTTTTTTGCACACGTATTACACCTATATAATAGTTCTGTGTGGGTTCGCACCTAATCTATTTTTTGTATCTTTCCTGACTAGAAGTTGACGCCGAACTGTACCTAATCGCCACTCTTACTATGAGGGGTCATGTATTCCTTAACGATGACATTCAGCAAGAGCCAGTCGGCCTTGAGAGTGTATACTATATATATACATCTCTCTCAACAACATGTTATACCCATTAGTCATAGAAAGACTAGAACCCATAATCTTAGTATGGGAACGAACCCTTATTTACCCTAAAGGTCTGTAATATATTGTATGACTTTTAGGGGTATTTCAAAAACCTAGCTGGAAAAAGAGTTGGGCGAAGCCTAACGTGCTGTCTAACTTTAGGATGCAGTTGTGCGCTAACGTCGTACTGTATGACGGGAATAGGCTTGCTGATTACTGGAGGAATGAGCTAGAGTTGTACAAGAAGGACACAAAGAACGTGAAAAAACATGTAAGGGGACGTTAGACTAATCATGTTAAACTTTACGATGTTGTGTAGCTTGGTATTAGCATATTTTCTACTTTTTGGTATATGATGGAACAACTGGATCGTATATGAGTGCCATCACGCTTTTTTTTTGTTATAAAATGTTAGTGAAAGAACCATGGTTATGTTGTTAGTATTTGAATATTAGTGAAAGTCATTTTGGAACCAAGGTTATATTGTTATAAAATGTCAGTGAAAGTCAGTTTGGAACCATGGTTATGTTGTTATACTTAATTTATCAACATTTGTAATCTTAATTTACCCACATTCGTATATATAATTTATAAACATTCGTATACTTCACCTACAAATGTAGTTATACTTAAAGTAATGATATACTTAATTTGTAAATATTCGTATACTTAACACTTTCACATTCATATCTTTACGATAGCCGTGTTCATATACTTAAGAACACTATTTATGCAGTCAGTTATTTTAAGTAAATGTCATTTACTCGTATACTTAACATATAGTCAGTCGTATTCTTAAGTACTCCATACATAACGATAACATGTTCATATACTTATTATATAATCAGTCAAACACTTTATTTGAAAGAAAGTTAGCTAACAATAGCTCAACATTCTTATACTTCATTTATCAACATTTGTAAACTTAATTTACTAACATTCGTATATATAATTTATAAACATTCATATACTTAACTTACAAATGTAGTTATACTTAAAGTAATGGTATACTTAATTTATAAATATTCGTGTACTTAACACTGTCACATTCATATCTTTATGATATCCTTATTCATATACTCAAGTACACTATTTATGCAGTTGGTTACTCCAAGTAAATGTCTTTTTACTCGTATACCTAACATATAGTCACTCGTATACTTAAGTAATCCATACATAACAATAACATATCCATATTCATATACTTAGTATATAATCAGCCGAACACTTCATTTGTACATATTACTATACTTATTAGTACTTCATTTGTACAAAAAATATACTCATATTTCCGATTGCATTTGAGCAGTAGTTGCGACTTGCACCTTGTCATGTGGTAGTGAGATTGCGTGGGCAACATCGATATCATCTTCCTCAGTGGGTGTTAAGTTGAGATCTACCAGACACTTTTATCTGGCTCAACGTTGAGATCAAATGATGGAACACATCCGGAATGAGGTGCATCACCTTTCGGGCTCAACGTTGGAATCATTGTGTATGCAATGTAGATATGATATCAAGAATCAGAAAAAATACTATATCATGTAAAAATGGTGTTGAAGTGGAATGAGGAAGAAGAAGCTAATTAGTATTAAGTTTATTTAGTATATATATATATCATGTTTATTTTCGTTTTGACTATTCATCTACCCATTCCTCTGTTTAGTTTTATGTCTAGTGGAAAACGAAGAAATACCGACTCTATTGTGATACGTATACTATCAAAAGCGTTACTCGAATACTAGTCTGTGTTAAATTCATTTACTGGGTAAATATTACTATGAGTTGTTTCAAATACTAAGTGAGTTCTACTTAATTACCATGTCCATCTATACTCATATACTATCAAAAGCGTTACTCGAATACTAGTATGTGTTAAATTCATTTCCTGGGTAAATATTACTATGAGTTGTTTCAAATACTAAGTGAGTTCTACTTGAATTACCATGTCTATACTCATTACTAATATACTAGATATGTTAAGTATTAAGTTACCCAATAATTATTACTCTGCAATATTGAAAAGCGTGAAAAGATGTAAATATGTTAAAAAAATTATAAAAATACATTTTTAGTTTCTCGAAACATATATACACACTGAAATACTAAATCAGTAGTATATCAACTACTTATAACAATATGTTCAAGTACTAACGTCTTTTACGCTCATATACCAGATATCACATGACTATTAAGCTACCTCATCATTATTACATCTACGACATTGGAAAACGTGAAAAAGTTAAATATAATAAATTTTTTATATCAAAAATGTCTTTTTCGTTTCCCAACGCTTTCACACTAAAATACTAAATCAGTAGTGGTTCAATTACTCATAACAATATCTTTAAACACTAATATGTTCTATACTCACATACCAGATATCCGGTGACTATTAAGCTACCTCATAATTATTACTTCTGTGGTATTGGAAACGTGAACTTTTTTAATATAATAATTTTGTTATATCAGAAATACCTTTTTAGTTCCCAAAACGTACATACTGAAATACTAAATCAGTAGTATATCAAATACTTATAACAATATGTTGAAGCACTAATGTCTTCTACAATCAAATACCGAATATCTGGTGACTATTAAGCTACCCCGTAATTATTACTTTTGTACCATTGAAAAACATGAATAGATTTAAATATTAAAAAATTATGACAAATACTTTTAAACTTTCCCAAGGCACTAATCATTAACATATAATTAAAACAACTAATCATTTATATAATAAAAAAAAATACATTCTACCAATGGGAATGCATCTAGAAAAATCTGGATTCCATGTGAGACCAGATCTCAAGCCAAGCCCGGGTTTCACTATCATCTTGGAGAGTACAAGTGAGGCATTTTAGTATGTGTGAGTCTCTCTCTTAAAACATTAAGGGTGCGTTCACTTCGAGGTGCGGAAACGGAATGAAATCAGGAAAGAGAATGAAAGGAAAGGAAAGGGATTCCCCCAAATTAAAAAGTCTGTTTGATTCTAACACGGAAACGAAATAGAATTCCCAATGATTGTCTTTGTTGTTGTTTGGTTCCAAACAGATATTATGAATAATATATATTAATATTTATCTAATTTTTATGTGATATATACTAATACTTATATAATTATATACTATATATAAATAGTTTTTAATTATAAATAATATATTAATGATTATTAAGATTATATATACTATATATTAAGATTTATAAATCTATTATAACATTTTTGAATTTGTCTATATATATATAATATTAACTTTTTAATTCTATAGTATTTAAGTTGTAAATAATATAATAAATATTTATATAAAATATATAACTATATATTTTTAATTTTATAGTATTTAATTTAAATAATATATTTTATTCTTTTTATTAATTTGTACTAAGTATTATATATTTACATATATTATATAATATTTACAAATTTTTACTTTATAAACATATATAATTTTTTTTCTTTTCTTTATAGAATTTAAAGTATAAATAATATTGAGTAAATTACTCAGACCCCCTTGAGGATTTGAGATATTACAACTAAGCCCCTTGTGTTTATCATAATTATTGGTAACCACCTCAAGGTTAAGGTATCTTTGACTACGAGCCCCCAAACTATAACTCTATTATTAGAAAGTTAAATACGTGTTGATCTATCAAATTAATCACATTAATAATACAGGCTGGACAACAAAACTGCTTAATTAACATCGTCTAACTCTCTCTCCCATCCCACTTTAGATGCATTTTTAAGGCCAGGTTGACATTTTTAGGAAAATAACAATACAAATTAAGTAGTGCTTTTTGTCCAGTCTGACATTATTAATGTGATTAAGCTGATAGGTCAACATGTATTTAACTTCCTACTAACAAAGATATAGTTGGGGGCTCATAGTCAAATATACCTTAACCTCGAGGTGGTTACCAGTAATTATGATAACACAAGGGGTTAACTATAATATCCTAAATCCTCGAGGGGGTTCTGAGTAATTTAATCATGGTTGTTCAAATTTTTAAAATTAGACTAATATGTATAAATGATTATATATATTAATATTTATCTAAATTTATTAATAATTTATATTATTATTTTATAATTTTATTATAGTTAAATTATAAATAATATTTATGTATATTATATCTAGTATTTGTTCATTTTTTCAAATATAAATAATATAATATCGATATTATAAATTATACATTAGGGTAAATAAGGGTTTGCACACGTATTACACCTATATAATAGTTCCGTGTGGGTTCGCACCTAATCTATTTTTTGTATCTTTCCTGACTAGAAGTTGACGCCGAACTGTACCTAATCGCCACTCTTACTATGAGGGGTCATGTATTCCTTAACGATGACATTCAGCAAGAGCCAGTCGGCCTTGAGAGTGTATACTATATATATACATCTCTCTCAACAACATGTTATACCCATTAGTCATAGAAAGACTAGAACCCATAATCTTAGTATGGGAACGAACCCTTATTTACCCTAAAGGTCTGTAATATATTGTATGACTTTTAGGGGTATTTCAAAAACCTAGCTGGAAAAAGAGTTGGGCGAAGCCTAACGTGCTGTCTAACTTTAGGATGCAGTTGTGCGCTAACGTCGTACTGTATGACGGGAATAGGCTTGCTGATTACTGGAGGAATGAGCTAGAGTTGTACAAGAAGGACACAAAGAACGTGAAAAAACATGTAAGGGGGCGTTAGACTAATCATGTTAAACTTTACGATGTTGTGTAGCTTGGTATTAGCATATTTTCTACTTTTTGGTATATGATGGAACAACTGGATCGTATATGAGTGCCATCACGCTTTTTTTTTTGTTATAAAATGTTAGTGAAAGAACCATGGTTATGTTGTTAGTATTTGAATATTAGTGAAAGTCATTTTGGAACCAAGGTTATATTGTTATAAAATGTCAGTGAAAGTCATTTTGGAACCATGGTTATGTTGTTATACTTAATTTATCAACATTTGTAATCTTAATTTACCCACATTCGTATATAATTTATAAACATTCGTATACTTCACCTACAAATGTAGTTATACTAAAAGTAATGGTATACTTAATTTGTAAATATTCGTATACTTAACACTTTCACATTCATATCTTTACGATAGCCGTTTTCATATACTTAAGAACACTATTTATGCAGTCAGTTATTTTAAGTAAATGTCATTTACTCGTATACTTAACATATAGTCAGTCGTATTCTTAAGTACTCCATACATAACGATAACATGTTCATATACTTATTATATAATCAGTCAAACACTTTATTTGAAAGAAAGTTAGCTAACAATAGCTCAACATTCTTATACTTTCATTTATCAACATTTGTAAACTTAATTTACTAACATTCGTATATATAATTATAAACATTCATATACTTAACTTACAAATGTAGTTATACTTAAAGTAATGGTATACTTAATTTATAAATATTCGTGTACTTAACACTGTCACATTCATATCTTTATGATATCCTTATTCATATACTCAAGTACACTATTTATGCAGTTGGTTACTCCAAGTAAATGTCTTTTTACTCGTATACCTAACATATAGTCACTCGTATACTTAAGTAATCCATACATAACAATAACATATCCATATTCATATACTTAGTATATAATCAGCCGAACACTTCATTTGTACATATTACTATACTTATTAGTACTTCATTTGTACAAAAAATATACTCATATTTCCGATTGCATTTGAGCAGTAGTTGCGACTTGCACCTTGTCATGTGGTAGTGAGATTGCGTGGGCAACATCGATATCATCTTCCTCAGTGGGTGTTAAGTTGAGATCTACCAGACACTTTATATCTGGCTCAACGTTGAGATCAAATGATGGAACACATCCGGAATGAGGTGCATCACCTTTCGGGCTTAACGTTGGAATCATTGTGTATGCAATGTAGATATGATATCAAGAATCAGAAAAAATACTATATCATGTAAAAATGGTGCTGAAGTGGAATGAGGAAGAAGAAGCTAATTAGTATTAAGTTTATTTTCGTATATATATATATATCATGTTTATTTTCGTTTTGACTATTCATCTACCCATTCCTCTGTTTAGTTTTATGTCTAGTGGAAAACGAAGAAATACCGACTCTATTGTGATACGTATACTATCAAAAGCGTTACTCGAATACTAGTCTGTGTTAAATTCATTTACTGGGTAAATATTACTATGAGTTGTTTCAAATACTAAGTGAGTTCTACTTGAATTACCATGTCCATCTATACTCATATACTATCAAAAGCGTTACTCGAATACTAGTATGTGTTAAATTCATTTCCTGGGTAAATATTACTATGAGTTGTTTCAAATACTAAGTGAGTTCTACTTGAATTACCATGTCCATCTATACTCATATACTAGATATGTTAAGTATTAAGTTACCCAATAATTATTACTCTGCAATATTGAAAAGCGTGAAAAGATGTAAATATGTTAAAAAAATTATAAAAATACATTTTTAGTTTCTCGAAACATATATACACACTGAAATACTAAATCAGTAGTATATCAACTACTTATAACAATATGTTCAAGTACTAACGTCTTTTACGCTCATATACCAGATATCACATGACTATTAAGCTACCTCATCATTATTACATCTACGACATTAGAAAACGTGAAAAAGTTAAATATAATAAATTTTTTATATCAAAAATGTCTTTTTCGTTTCCCAACGCTTTCATACTAAAATACTAAATCAGTAGTGGTTCAATTACTCATAACAATATCTTTAAACACTAATATGTTCTATACTCACATACCAGATATCCGGTGACTATTAAGCTACCTCATAATTATTACTTCTGTGGTATTGGAAAGCGTGAACTTTTTTTAATATAATAATTTTTTATATCAGAAATACCTTTTTAGTTTCCCAAAACGTACATACTGAAATACTAAATCAGTAGTATATCAAATACTTATAACAATATGTTGAAGCACTAATGTCTTCTACAATCAAATACCGAATATCTGGTGACTATTAAGCTACCTCGTAATTATTACTTTTGTACCATTGAAAAACGTGAAAAGATTTAAATATATTAAAAAAAATATGACAAATATACTTTTTAACTTTCCCAAGGCACTAATCATTAACATATAATTAAAACCACTAATCATTTATATAATAATAAAAAAATACATTCTACCAATGGGAATGCATCTAGAAAAATCTGGATTCCATGTGAGACCAGGTCTCAAGCCAAGCCCGGGTTTCACTATCATCTTTGGAGAGTACAAGTGAGGCATTTTAGTATGTGTGAGTCTCTCTCTTAAAACATTAAGAGTGCGTTCACTTCGAGGTGCGGAAACGGAATGAAATCAGGAAAGAGAATGGAAAGGAAAGGAAAGGGATTCCCCCAAATTAAAAAGTCTGTTTGATTCTAACACGGAAACGAAATAGAATTCCCAATGATTGTCTTTGTTGTTGTTTGGTTCCAAACAGATATTATGAATAATATATATTAATATTTATCTAATTTTTATGTGATATATACTAATATTTATATAAATTATATACTATATATAAATAGTTTTTAAATTATAAATATATATTAATGATTATTAAGATTATATATACAATAATATTAAGATTATAAATCTATTATATAACATTTTTTGAAATTTGTCTATATATATATAATATTAACTTTTTAATTCTATAGTATTTAAGTTGTAAATAATATAAATAAATATTTATATAAATATATATAACTATATATTTTTTAATTTTATAGTATTTAAATTTTAAATAATATATATTATTTATTTATTTTAAAATATTTAATTAAATTGTAATATATATATAATATTTACATATATTATAATATATACATAAATATTTTAACTTTATCATATATATAATTTTTTTTATCTTTATAGAATTTAAAGTATAAATAATATTGAGTAAATTACTCAGAACCCCCTTGAGGATTTGAGATATTACAACTAAGCCCCTTGTGTTTATCATAATTATCGGTAACCACCTCAAGGTTAAGGTATCTTTGACTACGAGCCCCCAAACTATAACTCTATTATTAGAAAGTTAAATACATGTTGATCTATCAACTTAATCACATTAATAATACAGGTTGGACAACAAAACTGCTTAATTACGTCTAACTCTCCCTCTCATCCCACTTTAGATGCATTTTTAAGGCTAGGTTGACATTTTTAGGAAAATAACAATACAAATTAAGTAGTGCTTTTTGTCCAGTCTGACATTATTAATGTGATTAAGCTGATAGGTCAACATGTATTTAACTTCCTACTAACAAAGATATAGTTTGGGGGCTCATAGTCAAATATACCTTAACCTCGAGGTGGTTACCAGTAATTATGATAAACACAAGGGGGTTAACTATAATATCCTAAATCCTCGAGGGGGTTCTGAGTAATTTAATCATGGTTGTTCAAATTTATTAAAATTAGAACTAATATGTATAAATGATTATATATATTAATATTTATCTAAATTTATTAATAATTTATATTATTTTTAATTTTATTATAGTTAAATTATAAATATATTTATGTATTATATCTCGTATTTGTTCATTTTTTCAAATATAAATATATATTGATATTATTATAAATTATACATTAATATTTATTTTAAATTATAAATGATATATATTAAATATCTATATAATATACATTATATCCATATCCATATTTATATTTATATAAAATATATTTATATTTCTATTAGATAAAAATATTTTATATTAATATTTATAAAAATTATGTTTCATATATTACTCCCTCCGTTCATTAATATCTGTTGTTTTAGGGGGTGACTCTTGTTCAAAAATATCTATCATTTTAGCTTTTTGACACACTCCCTTCCACTTTTACCCCTACTATTCAATATAAAAGTAATTATTAGCTAAATGGAAAAGTAAAAAGTAGGGGCACATGCGTCATTGTCCTACTTTTCTTAATAAGTGTGCAAGTTTCTAAAATGACAGATATTGTTGAACGGAAGGAGTAGTATTTATATAGATTATATATCATAATAATATATATGTTTATATAAAAGATAAAGATAGTGGTAAGAGGGAGGAAAGAGAATACTTTTCCGTTGGATTTTGGGGGAATCACCAAGAGAGATATGGGGGTTTTCAAAAGTGGAAGTGGGGAAATAGAATCAATAAAAATACAAAACAAACAACCACAAACAGAATGATTCTTTTCCCTTTACTGATTACACCGAAATCAACGCACCCTAAGAATATTTATAGGCAAGAAGATAAGAAATGATCCAGCCGGGTGCGCCCTTTCCTAAAACCCGAAAGAACTGGGACACGTGTTACCTGGCAATGACAAAGATTGTCTGGCTGATGGAGCGGGAAACTTGATTACTGAGGCCGAAGAATTATGAACCAGGACAGATAAACAAGAGTAGTTTATTGTCTCATTCGTATTGTGTATTTTGAATATACTATGCCAACACCTGCATAACTTTAATTTGAGCTAGCTTTGATATAAAGTGATTATGTATACGAAGTCTTGTAACCATAATTATGTCCAACCATAAAGATTTTGATCTGCAACACCGGCTAAGTATATCAGTTTTTGAAATCAATTTATTTCTCTACGAACCATACTCGGCCTTTTACTTTAGATTAAAATGACAAAATAAAGTGATTTTTTATCACATCTAATGGCATAAACATTTAAATTATCTAGTAACCTTGATAAATAAATCATGATGTCATGGGGCTGCTCATCTCTTTTAACAATGTGGTCATTACTTTTGATTATAAAACAATCATAAAATAAAATGATCTTACAAGAATCATTGTTCAGATGTGTCATGCCATTGTTCTAATTTTATAGATGCACAAAGTTGAGTGATATTTCATAATTGCTTATATTGCATTGTTCTCGGTAGTATCTAAGAAAAGGGATAACCTTCCATATGTTTTATCAAGAATCATTTATATGACATCACATTCTAATCAAATTGATTACATGAAAATATGTATATTTCATCATACAGGTCAAAACTTAACATATGAATATACATTATAAAGGTATATCACTTATGTAGTTTTCTTCTTAAATACTACAAGCGATTTTCATAAATCTTAGTGATATACCATCATGATTCTTCACGAACCTTTATACAATGTTCATTTTGTATTATAAAAATAAAATAAAATAAAAAATAGATACTTCATCAGATAAGTTCACCACGTGTTATACCATCTTTCAGATCAGATATTTACTCAATACCTTTCTTTTTCATATACCATCATAATCTTCTAGCACAATTTTGTTTCCTTAGCTCATATCACATCAAAGTTAAACTTTATGTTTGCCATTCCCTTTTATCATATCAAAACTTGAAGGTGTGATAACCTTTATTGCATATCAAACTTAAAGTTGTAAGGCATAATGCCCTTTGTTGGTATGATGTAATTAGCCCACCTTAACCATGTCGTTAAAAAAACTAATCATGTTTCCGTCTCCTTGATCACATGTACCCCGGGAACCAACGACCCCGGTTAAACCTCTGCAACTGAGACTCCGATCTTAAGGAGAAGATAAAGTTCCTCACCGACCCTGGATGGAACTTCCCGGGTTACAGCATCTAAGACCCCGGTTACCTCCCTCTTTGCGTCAACCCGGTTCCGCCACGATGAAGGCACTCCTGGCTTACCAAGCACACAACACCGCCTATCCCATCAATCGCATCATACAACTTATCACCTCAAGCCATGAGCCTCTCCTAACACACCATTAATACTCCGAGACTGATGTGTCCTTCACCTGACTCAGATAAGCATAGACAAACGAAGGAAGCTTCCTGGTAAAGCTTCCTCTAAGTAACGCCAACTCTACTCTACATAGGGGTAGCCTCCGCCACCAATTCGGTTGGAAGACTTGTAACGAGCCGGAAGAACAAACTGTTCGTTAGTCTCCTTATAAATATCACTCCTTTCCCCTATATAAGGAGGAGGGAAAATAGGGGGCATACTTTCAACACTAGACGCTCTCACCTACTCTCTCTCTCTATCTCCTCACTTGTAGTCTCCCATTTCTGCTAAAAAACAACTCTGTTAGATCCCCGTGGATTAGGCCATTCATGACCGAACCACGTAAATCTCTGTGTCTCTCTCATTATCATCAACCACAACCCACAAGTCTCATATTATCCCACCCCTAAAGAGTTAATCTAAACCCATAACATAGATTACACTATAACACCCTTAATACCATATCATAATTAAAACTATTCAAGTGTGGTGATTTTAAGCCATATTATAATTAAAATAAATGAAATAAGTGTAATTATAAATTAAAAATGATATACTTGCATAACAAAATAACTTCAATAATCTAAAATTAACAAAAAGAAAAAATGAGTACAATGTCTAACGTTATTCTACTTTGTGAAATTATGTCTCACGTGATCTCAATTTCTGGCACGATGCCTCACTTGATATTAATTATGACATAATGTCTCATGTGATCATAATACGTGACACACTCATGTGATACAAATATCTGGCCTAATAACAACAACAAAACATAATAATAATAATAATATAATAATAATAGTAATAATACCGTGGGTCTCTCCTGAGCCAAGAGGTTGGGTTTCCTTCGCGGCTCATTGTTATTTTCTAGGTTGGTGCCAGTGATATGAACTGCTTCCCCCGTAAGTTTTCCTCCTGTGACTAGGGTTGAGCATAGGTCCCCTTCGTTCTTCGATCTGCACTCCTCATTTGCATCCTCTTTCTATTTTGGTCATTGCACTGCACTGCCTCCTCCTTCTTCTCCTCTTTTTTCCTCGGCTTTCCTTAAATTTCTTTTCTACTTGATCGTTATGGCTGAGGTACATTTGCATGTGCCAGTGGAGGATTTGACTTCCCATTATGCTGAACTCTCACTTATAAGGGAAGAAGGCGAATCCACCATTTTGGATGATTTAATTGATGAAGGCCAAGCCCCTCTTTTGAGCCGATGTCTCATGGGGCGATTATTCTCGACCAAAAGTTCTGATGTTCGAGCAAGGTAAAATATATTCGACAGGGTATGGCAATTGCATGGTGATCTGAAGATCCATACTGCTTTATTCCCCCTAGAGTTTGATAAAGAGGATATGACACATGCAATCCGCTATCGGGGGTCCTAGACCTTTGATGAATCACTCCTAGTTCTCCAAGCCATTGATAAATTCAAGGTGCCTAAAGATCATCAATTCCTCCATATTCTTATCTGGGTTTGAGTGTATGATGTACCTTTTCACCTTCAACATAAGGAATTTGCGGCAAGGTTAGGTAATCGCTTTGGAACTTTTCTTGAATTTGAAGATGAAGGCCGTTTGAGGGGAGGTTTATGAGGTTAAAGGTATTACTGAACATCTATCATCCTGTCCTCTGATGTATCACTATGACATTGTAAGGGACTGACTCTATACTTCATGTAACTTATGAGATAATGCCCCTAATTTGTTTCCATTGTTGTATTTTCTTGAATGCATCCAAGGATTGTACTCGTCAATCAGGTAGTTTTGAGGGAGGCCCCCACCCGTATGGGCCTTGGATGTAGGCATCTAGTCTGCGTCTTGGTAGGAAGGCATCTCTGATTGAAAACATGATGCATGAAGATTTGTTTGTGGGCTGGTTGATAAGGGTTTGAGTGAGGATGAAACTCCTTCTACTGAGGCTCCTTCTCCGATATACATACTACGGGTCCACTGGGAGTAAACAAACCAGGTCCTCCCATAGATAGTCAGACACCTGCGAATACCCAGTTAGAGGCGGATGCCACCCTCAACAGTTCTCCCGTCGCCGCCACGATCCTCCTGGAGTCGGAGCTGTCGATTGCCCTGTTTCTCTTATACAAGATAGTAGTTCAATAGGTACTGGTAAAAACGTAATCACGATCGCTCAATTTGGTAGAATGTTATCAATGAATCCCATGCAACACATCTTTCCAATCCTACAACAAAGAAGGGCAAAAGAACTGTAACCCGACATCGCCCTAGCCTTGTGATTAATTTGGTCCACATGCAAGCTCCAAAACTGATTGGTGATGGTTCCATGGATGGGGCGAAAGCCCCTAGTGAGCCTTGAGGTTGCTGGGATTAAGGTTGTTTTGATTTTTTTGGTTGCAGAATTATAACGAGAGATTACTGCAACTATGTTTTTTGGATCATCTTGTTTGTTGTTTCTCTATTTTATCATCCTTATATATTTAGGGTATTTTCTTAGTACTTGTGAACACTTTTGCTTAGGTGTTGGAGTAACTAAGGGATGGGGGTTTATGCCGAATTGGTCTCTGGTTGATCCTTTTAGGTACGAGCTAGACATGTTCTTGTGGTTGGGAAGTAGTTTGAGCCATTACCAGGTGCTTAGGTTTGCTCCGATTTAGATATTCGGGTTTCACACCCAATTCTATTTCAGTTGTTTCAGGTTTTGGGCTTCTTAGGCTGTACTCTTCACAATGTATCACCTTAAATAAACTTATTCCCTTTTTGAAAAAAAAAATACTTGGCCCATTATCTCACGTGATACTAATTTTTGACACAATGACTCAAATAATGCTTGTATCTTATATAAATTGATGAACTAAAAAACAATAAAGGTATGCAACCATATATGCAATAAAAATGAATTAATCTTCTTTGCGGTACTCTAATTGAGGATGATCTTGTCAGAAATACTATAACAGTATAAAGTTAAGCAAACACAAGGGAAGGTGCACCTAAATTACTGTAGCACAACAAGGTTGTATCCACAAGGAAATTGATTTCTAAATCCCTAGATTCGGAACCTAGTAATTGAAAGAAAGAACGGTAAATGGGGATTTACAGAGGCAAGCTTGGTTGTTTGATTCAACACGTTAAAGCAATAAACTAGTAAATTAGAACGGTGTTGTAATGGATTGGATGGAGAAGTACCTTAGGATTATGACAATCACTTAAATCACCTAAACATGCTTTAAATACCAAACTTCTCTAGCTGTATACGAGAACTAAACTAATGAATCTCTAAACCCAAGATGAGTCATTTCTTACTTAGTTAATTTTAACCTTCAAACCAATTTGGGTTAGCCTCACTAAGTAGCATTAGTCACAATTCTAGATAATATCCCTAAAATTCACCAACTAGCCTTGAAGGTAAAAGCTAGGGTTCCTCTCTCAATTTGGTCACAACTCCTAACTCAAAACCAAATGTTGCTAGGAACCACCATAAATGCAATAGGAGATCAAGTCTAAAGCATTAATTGACATTTAACAGAGGAAACAACTATATTGAATGATAGTAGGTATTACAAGCACATTTAGGGATTTGGGGTCAAAAACTCATCCCAAGGCACAATATAAGTCTACTTAAACATTAAAGAGTATATAAAGATAAAAGAGAGAGAAGTAGCTATTAATGAAGTAGTTGAGCTTTAATGAGGTGAGAATCTCTTCTTTCTTCATCTTTTTTTCTTTTCTCTTTTTTTCTCTTCTTTTCTCTCGTTTTAGGGGCTGAAGTCGCATGGGTTGAATAATGAGTGAAGAGTGTCAAAATTCCACTTTTAAAACGCAGATCTGGGCAAAATTTCTGTCTGGCTGACCCATCTGGGGCAGTCCTACGGCCGGTCGCCTTGGGAGAAGACGTCATGTGCATGATTTTTAATCCAACTGACCCACCTTGGGCGGTCGCATGGGTCGTCAATTCAATTAGGTGCAAGGATGAGTCCGACTGACCCACTCTGGGGCGGTCGCCTGAGTTAGTCGATTCCAGTAGGTGTGAGGATGAGTTTGATTGACCCATATAGGGCGGTCACCTTGGTCGGTTGGCTCTAGAATGTCCTTATTTGTGCCGAAATCTTCCTGAATGTCTTTGATCTTGACCCACTTCCCAAGGCATTAAATCTTGGCCACAAAATCGTTTTTCATCTTTAGAGCATGCTTGAATGAGCTTTTACCTAATATAATATGCAAAATGCGTAAGTTCACTAATATCAAGGAAACACTCTATAAAGTGGTGAAATTGGTCATAAACCAGATAGAATGAAGGTGAATAAAGATCCTATAATTACATTATTTCACCACTTATCAACTCCCCCCCCCCCCCCCTTTTCTTTTTGCTTGTCCTCAAGCAAAACTATGAACCCACAACAAGGAGGAATAAAAGCAAGCAAGAGTTCAAATGAATTCTTGAATTATAGTGAGCAAAAAGGGTGGAAAGACTCATGAGGAGTGCAAACCTATCTAATCAAGGTGACATGGGTGTGATTAGGGCAAATAAAAAGATATAGTTTCGGGGTATAATCTTGAGTGCTTCAAAGTTCTTAAAAGATTAGAGAACTTTGATAACTTTTATCATGATCAATATCTCTCAAGGATGGGAATTGAGGATAAAACATAAGAACAAATAGATATTTGCATTTATTTCACGTTTGTAACAAGAGGTGAGGAGAAGATATTTAGGCATTTTTCCTTAGCATGCAAGAGTAATCAACTCTCATTTTGTTGGTTACGAATGGTGTCTCTCAAGTCCCTTTTAAAATTTTAAACAAGGAAGCACCATTTATCAATCCCTAGATGAGAAGACAGAAAGAACCCTCAAGCAATTAAAAGTCACCTTAGATGAGGTCATAAGGTTGCACCGTAAATAATGCTCCTAAAAAGAGAATTTTTGAAAATTTTTGATGAAAAATTCCTAGAATTCATAGGAAAACTTGATTCCTATAAATGTAACTCACAAGTGGAGGAAATATGAAATACCCCAAACCTTAGTATGTTGTTTAAACATTAAAATATGGTATGATAAGGCTAAAAAGTGTCTTAGAAATATTAGTAAACAATTTAAACCATAGAAAACACAAATAAATACCTTAAAGTCAATATGGGCAAAAATGTGCTCTAAGCTTGGGATAATCTTGGTTAAGACTTAACAAGCTTACCAAGACCTTATTTATATAATAATGAATATATTAAACCAGTTACCAAAGAAAACCAAGCTTGAAAACAAGTTAAAACACAAAATGTGCTTTAAGGAGTCTTAAAGCACATTTTTGAAAAATTGTCTTGTAAATGGGTTTTGAGTGGCTAAATGTCCATCATTACTCTTTAATTAACATGTGTACTATTAGTATCACATTAGGAAGCCTAAATCAATGGGAAATCAAAAATTTCACAATTATGTGCCTTGTTTTGTGAATAGTAACTAAAATAAGCTAGTTTATAACATAAGTCAATATAAGTGAGTTAATTGGTCAACAAAGACTAAAATACCCCTTATTACTTAATGGGGGCCAGTTTTTGCAAGGGATGAGTCCCCCCTTGTTAGTTTGATAAGAAAGAAAAACAAATGATAAAGCAAGTTACTATTTGCTTTACACTAAAATATCTTAAAACTAGCTAAGTCATCTTCACTCTCTTCATTCCCCTTGCATTCCCACCGTCTTCAACCTTCCTTCTCCCTCTCATTCACGGTTTGCTACAGCACCACACACACCACCATCTTCAATCTCTTATATCTCCTAGCTCCATTAACCAAATCAAATTCTAAGACCACCATTCTTCTAGTCTCATCAAGCTCTTCAACCTTGTCTTCTCAAAATTTCAAGAGCTCCATTTCGGTGCCAAGAGGAATCTCCATGGGAGGAGCTTGAGCTCATCTTTTTACATCTCATTGTTCTCTTTTGCTTCAAGGTAAGGAAACTCAAAGAAAAACAAATTTCCTCCATGTTTTAGTGTTGGCCGAAAATCACCTCTTCATGGTGTTTTCTCTTTCTTTGTTTTAGCTTCATTTCAATCTTTCAAGTACTTGGTGGAGTCCTCTCTTGCTACTCATTCAAACTCTCTTCCATTTCCAAGGTAAAACAACTATCTTAATGTTTTAAGACAATATATAACCTAGGGTTTATAATGAGATTAAGCATGAAGCTTGAATACTCATTATATTGCTTGTATATTGATTAGAAGTTGACAAGCAACTAAAGCCTTGCCGATTTTAGTCAAGGAAACAAGAAAGAAGTTTGTGAGGAAAAGAGGTAAATGTGCTAACCTAATGTAGTTTGATGCATTAGGAAAAAAATGAGCTTAAATTGTTTATTAAACCTACTTAAGGAGCTAATGGTAAATGACTTAGAAAAATACTCTCAAGGGTTTATTAAGGGCATATGTACTGTTGGGTGTAATTGCAGGTCAAAGGCAAATATAATGTGGGAAATTCAGTGTTTATGGTTTATGCAATTTAAGGGCCTAAGTGCCAAGCAATTTAAATTATTCACTATATGGTGATGTAGTGTTAAATGGGTGAAGTTTTGTGTATAAGAATGTTCTTGATGGATTTAAGTGTTCTTGGATGTTTAATGGTGAAAACTATGTGTTTTGGTGTAACAAGATGTTAGTAGAACCCATGTCAAAATTTAGGTAATGTACAAGAAGTTCTAAGTGTTTAAATAAGCTTTGGTGAACTAGGAAGTGTTTAAAATGGATAGGTATTATACTAGAGAAGAAAACATGTGTTAAGGTGTTCTAGAATGCAAAAAGGACTTAGGCAATATCTTGGAGGATTTAGAATGCAAATGAGTGTTTTGGGATACTTCAAGATCATGGTGAGAAAGCATTTTAGGATAGTTGCTGTCATAGGTGAGAAACACCATTTAGAAACCTAGTAAGAAATGTTATAAGTGTTGGTAAATTTTGTAAGAAATTGAGTAACAAGTTAGACAAGGAACTAGGTGAGTATAAGATGATATTTTGGCATTAGAATATACCTAAGATCATTTGGGAAGTTCATACATATAATGGATGTGGAGAACCATTGCAACAAGACTTAGAAAATGTAAATATGCAAATCTGTAGCAGTGGTCCGGGACCTAGGTCCAGGATGAGGTCCCGGACCATGCATTAAAATAGGCCGAGAGTTCTTAAGCCACTCTGGTCCGGACTTAGGTCTTGTACTAAGACCTGGACCACCCCCTAATTTACCCCCGAGAGAATTTGCCTACATTGGTCCTGGACCGGGACCTAGGACCTGTATGAAGTCCCGGACCACCCCATAAAAACAACCCGAGAGTTTTACAAAGACTAGGTTCGGGACCTTAGATGGGGACCAAGTCCCGGACCACTTAAAAAACTTAGTTTAAGGTTAAATAATGATGTCTAATGATGGGGATTAGTTAGTAATGATGTTATAAGGTTGTCTAAGACATGTTAGGTGTGTTATAATGACAATTTAAAAGGTGAGAAGTTAAAACAAAGGGTGAAAATAAAATAACTAGATATGTGAAGTAATAAGTTAACAACGGACTAGTACGTTAATTAACCGACGTTACTAAATGTGTATAGGATTCTCCAACGGTGGAAACCAGTCGAAGCAAGGACCAAGGTATGGTTTTCTTGCAGTCTGTTGCCTACCGGTTTACACCGGCTTGTGTGTTGTTTGTTTTTCTGTGTGTTTATGACCTTGTAAGACTTAAGTCATGTAATGAGTTTACAGTTGTTTAAATTATTGTGTTGTTAAGATGTGATTCACTTACCTTGTGTGTGTCTAACTAGACCTAAACACTTGCTTGTGAATTCATTTATTAAGTTTCAATGTGGAACTCTAACAAGTGCTAACTGGGGAGTGAGGAGTCCGGTAGTTCCGGCCACGCGTGTGAGTATGGGAGTCGATGTCATAACCGGTTCGATTCTCTTTGTATGTTATGGCTGTTTTCCATTTTGGTTTTCAACCTTCCCTTTAGCTTATCCAAGGCTATTTTACTGACTCACGTCGGGCCACATGGGCATACTATGTTTGTTCGGTGTGCTTGGATTACTATATCCGACGCACCTTGGGGTTAAGTTATCCGTTCAATCTAACAGGACGGTAACGAGTTATGTAACGAGCTTAGCATGAGGTTGGCAACATTCTCTAGGCTCTCCATGTGTTCTGACTATGTTGGCTTGGTTCCTAAAACGAACCGTTCTTGTTATGTTATGTGTGTTGTTGTGCTATGCAATATCCCTTGCCGGGCTATATTTATGTTGCTTGTTTAAAATCAATGCCATGTTATCATGACAAGTAGTTGTGCGTATCCCGGTAGCCGATGGGCTGCGCGTTAACCATACCAGCCAAGGGTTGCTGACCCCCTCGAGGGCTCCATATTTATTTGCAGGATAAGGATCGAAGAAGCAGAGTGGCTGTAGATCCTAGGTTGTAGGAATACTTTGATATGTTTTGGATGTTGAGCCCGGGATGCGCCTGTGCTCCCGCGGCGTTATTTTGGTACCGTTGTTTCTTTTAGTGGCGGTTGTTGACAGTTTACAGTGGCAGTTTATGGTTTACAGTTTACAGTGATGTTGTGATTTAAATACTCGGTATTGTTGGTTATGTATATATGGATGTTAGTACCTAACGCTCGGGAGTCTGATCATCAGATCGGTACACTCGTATTTATTCTGCCTTGTTAACCACGTGGATGGTTAACGGCATTGTAGCACCGAACCGTTTAGTTATTGTTTAGTTATTTATTTCCGCTGCGATTTCGGTTAGTTGTTAAGTGCATTGTAGGGGTGTTACAAAAAGGATAAGCATGTGAAATTGAACAGTGCACGAAAAGAAAAGGCTGCTTCCCCCACACTTAAATGAGACAGTGTCCTCATTGTTCAATGACTAGCTTAGAGAAACAAAAGACCTTTCATAGCACGAAGCATATAGATAAAGTAACTAAGTATGAGTTGTGTTTGTGCGAAAACAAAAAGAAGAATGAAACTAGTACTCCCCTGATAAGATGCGGACTAGAGATGGTTTTCCCTACACCTGCAAATGTCCAGGGTCATTGAGTCACAACCTTTGATGTTTGGAGACGAAGGACCATGGGGAAATTTTGCCAGAGGTTACTTTGAAATGTTCCCTAATCTATCCCTTTTTTAGAGGGGCATACCTGTTTTCAAAATATTCACAACAAGAACACCAATAATTTGGGCACAAAAATGCAATTTCAAGGAATGCTCAAAAAGCCCATTACTTCAAAAAGATCAAAATTCTATGCAGTATAAATGAAGTTTGAAATGACAAGAAATGAAATTCGGGTGCTGCTTCCCAGAGACTTCCCCTCTTTAATTTCTTTATCTAGACCATATTAAGCTTAGATCAGACTTGAGGCTCTCGAAGAAAGAGAGGATGAGTTTCTACCCTTTTGATATCACCTTCTATCTAATGCTTTAGCCATGAGCTATTGACCATGAAAGTTCCCCCTTTTGTGTTTTTTAACTCCACAACAACATACGGGGTTACCTTTGTGATAGTGAAAGGTCCACCCCAATGAGATTTGAGGTTATCAGGGAATAATCTCAACTGAGAGTTGTAGAGCAGTACCCGGTCTCCCTCATGGAACTCTCTCCATAATCATTTTGTCATGCCACCTCTTGGCTTTTTCCTTGTAGATCCAGTTGTTCCCATAAGCTTCCTACCGGAACTCTTCCAACTCCGTCAGCTGGAATTTCTACTTATCTGTAGCACTTTTGAGATCAAAGTTCAATGCTTTCACTGGCCACTAAGATTTGTGCGCTAGCTCAACCGGTAGGTGACAGGCTTTCCCGTAGATAAGTCGGTAAGGGGACATGCCAATAGGGGTCCTGTAGGCTGTCCTATAAGCCCAAAGTGCATCATCAAGCCTTAGGGATGAATTCACTGTTATCTGAAGGATCCATTTCAGCTCTCGGTTGGTGACTTCAGCTTGACCATTAGTTTAAGGATGGTAAGGTAAGGCTACCTTATGTCTCACTCCATATTTTTCCATCAATGCTTCGAATTACTTGTGTAGAAGTGAGAACTGCCAGCACCAAGAATTGCTCTGAGCACTTCAAACCTGGCGAAGATGTTTTTCCTTAGAAACTTGAGCACCACCTTAGCATCATTCATAGGGGATGCAATGGCTTCTACCCATTTGGTCACATAATCGACTACTACCAGAATGAAGAGGTTTGAGCATGAAGAGGAGAAAGGGCCCATGGAGTCATTGCCCCACAGATAAAAGGGTTTAATCTCGATAATGACATTGAAAGGCATCTCATGCTTCCGAGAGATATTTCCTAGCATTTGGCAGTGATCACAGGAGGCAACAAAGGTGTGGCAATCTTTGTGTAGGTCTTCTAGAAAAACCCAGCTTGTAGAACCTTAGTTGTTGTCCCTATCGGACCATGGTGTCCTTCGGCCTCAAGAGAGTGGCAATGAGTGAGGATATTCTACACCTCGCTAATCGGCACAAATCTTTTAACTTTCCATCTGCACAGATCTTGAAGATGAAAGGATCATCTCAGAAGTAATGCTTGACGTTAGCAAAGAATTTCTTCCTCTGGTGGCAGGTCATTTCATGAGGCACTACTTCTCTTGCCAGGCAGTTTGCTATATCGGCATACCACGGATCACCGGCCTCTTTTATAACAAAGATGCTATCAACTGAGAAGAAATTCTTAATCTGCACGCCATCATCCGTTACTTCCATGTGAGAGAGATGGTCAGCTACCACATTTTGCTCACCCAGTTTATCCCTCACTTCAATTTCAAATTCTTGTAGCAGAAGGATCCATCTCAACAGTCATTGTTTGGCATCCTCCATAGTGAACAAGTATTTCAGAGCAGACTAATATGTGTACACTTTCACTATGCTCCCAAGGATGTAGGATCAAAACTTGTCCAAAGAAAATACCACTGCCATAAGCTCTTTTTCGGTTGTGGCATAATTCTTCTAAGCATCATTAAGGGTTTTGCTAGCATAGTAAATGGTCCTCGAGATTTTATCCTTTTTCTGACATAAGGCTAACCCGAATAAGTAATCGCTGATACCACACATGATCTCGAATGGAAGGATCCAATTTGGTTACACCACGATAGGGGCTTAGATGAGGCATTCTTTGAGAGTGCTGAAAGCTTTAAGACACTCTTTGGTGGAGTCAAACTTGGAATCCTTATCCAAGAGGTCACACAGAGGCTTCAATATCTTGGAAAATTCCTTTATGAACCTTTTGTAGCATCCAACATGCTCAAGAAACCTTCTGATGTTCTTGATTGAGGTTGGTGGTGGTAACTTTTCAATTACCTCTACCTTTGCTTGGTCCAATTTGATACCCTTTGAGGAGATCTTGTGTCCCAGGACAATCCCATCTCTAACCATAAAGTGGCACTTCTTCTAGTTGAGTACCAGGTTTATTTCCACACACAGGCTAGGATGGCGTCAACGTAGTCCATACAAGTGTCAAAGGTAAGCCCAAAGATTGAGAAATTGTCCATAAATACCTTAATGCTTTTCTCCAAGAAGTTGAAGAAGATGGCCATCATACATATTTTGAAAGTTGTAGGGGCATTGCATAGACCAAAAGACATCCTCTTATAAGCAAATGTCCCATAGGGGCAGGTGAAGGTAGTCTTTTCTTAATCTTCAAGATTTGGGGATCTGGATCTACCCCGATTAACCATCACAAAAACACTAGTAGTCTTGACCTGCCTGAGCATCTGATCAATGAAGGGCGGAGGAAGTGGTCCTTCCTGGTGGCTACGTTCAATTTTCGGTAATCAATGCAAACCCTCCACCATTTGTGGTTCTTTGGGGGACCATCTCGCCCTTCTCATTAAGGACTATTGCAATACCTCCTTTCTTGGGCACCACTTGCAATGGACTCACCGAATTACTATTTGAGATGAAGTAGATAATGTCATATTGAGCAATATCAGAACTTTCTTTCTTGACTACCTCTTTCATGTTCAGACTCGGCATTCTCCGAGGTTGCACTAGGGGTTTGTATCTATCCTTCATAAAAATATGGTGAGTGCAGAAATTGGGATTAATACCCTTGATGTCTGAGAATAACCAACTAATTTCTCCCTTGTGGTTTCGAAGCACCTTCAAAAGATTGTCCTCTTATGCACATGTTAGAGAGGAGAAGATAATGACAGGCATATCACAAAGTTCAGTTCGATAAACATATGTTAAGTGGGATGGTAGAAGTTTCATCTCTACGGTGGGAGGCTTCTCAACCGAGAAAGGCGGCTTTTGTGTGCTTCGCTCTAATGGTTCTGGTGGTGGGTAACGTGGTCTAAATTATGTCGAAGCCCTGTTACATGCTACTACCACTTCAGTTACCTCTGGTTCCATTTCCTGTTCATCACATGACTCAAGTAGAGAAATTTTCAAGGCATCACAATCAATGAGAGAGGGAGGGCTATCTTGCATAATTGAGTCAACAATATCTATTGTAAAAACAACCTCCGCATGTGCAAGTCTCTTCACTGTCGTTTTCATGATGTTAAACTTGAGCTTTCATCATGAAAACGCGGGATAATTTTCCCTTTCTCCACATCTATTTGGGTTTTACCAGTCCTCAAGAAAGGGCGACCTAATATCAATGGTACTCTAGTGTCTTCCTCCATATCAATAACAATGAAATCAGCTGGGAAAACAAAAGTTCCCACAATCACTACTAAGCCCTCTACTTTCCCTTTCAGGAATACCAAAGACCTATCAGCAAGTTGCAATTGCATAGCAGTGGGTGTGCATTCACCAATCGTAAGTTTATTAAAAACTAAAGTGGCATGAGATTTATACTTGCTCCTAAATCACATAGCGCACTACCATAATTAAAATCACCAATAGAGCAAGGGATGAAAGGAAAACTAGGGTTTCCAAGTTTTGAAGGAGGGTTCCTTAGTATGACTGCTGAAATTCTTCCGTGAGTTGCACCGTTTCAGCCTCTAGCGATGACCTTTTGTTGAAAAGAATGTCCTTCATGAACTTTACGTAGATAGACATTTGTTTCAAATCATCAAAAGAAGGAATGTTAATCGTCTACTTATTGACAATGCGCAGAAACTTTTCAAATTATTCGTCTAGATTTTTATTTTTGATTATATTTGGAAAAGGAAGAGGAGGAAGAGGTTTTGCAAGAGTGAAAGGAGTAGAGGATTTAGAAGACTCCTTCTCCTTGGAAATATTTTTCGTTGGAGATGGAGCTTCCTTAATAGTCTCTTGATATTCCTCTTGAATTTCTGACATTCATGATCTTCAATTCAGCTTGTGGGGAGGGTGATTCGAGGAGCCTTCCATTTCTAAGGTCACCGCTTTGGCTTGCTCTCTTGGGTTAGGCTTTGGTTGGCTTGGAAAGATGTCAGCTATCCTCTGAGCAAGCTATTAAGAGATTTTCTCTAGTTGGGTATCAACTCTTTTGTTGATGACATCTTGATCTGCAAATCTAGTTTGAAAAGTCAACGTGATAGCTTCTTGCCCTGCTTGGGTTTGAGTGAGGAAGTTTGACATCATATTCTGCATCTTTGCAACATTTTCATCTTCAGAAGAAGAAGATGTTTGAGATTGTTGAAACCCCAGAGGAGCGCCTTCTAGTCTATATCCCATTTAAGAATTGGTAGCTTGGTTAGAAGCTTGGAATCCATATCCCTTAGAAGTGTTGGAAGTATTACTTGGCCTTCCCTGGGTTTGATTATTGCCCTTCCATGAGAAATTTGGGTGATTTATCCATGGGTAGATGGTGTTTTTGTAGGAGTTATCAGGGCGGTTACCAATAAAATTTACATCTTCATGATGCTCCATGTAACCTTTTCCTTCACATAAATGAGTCACATGAGGACCCACGCATATGGCACATCCCTTTGTAGCTGGACTAGAAGAATAAGCTATTAACTTTTGCATTTTCCTTTTGGGCGGTAGCTAGCTTCTCCACTATCTTAGTAAGAGAGGATAATTGGGCTAAAAGATGATCGGTGAGCTCAACATGAAGAAGACATGCTGCCCTCAAAGCTCTTCCTTTACTTCTTGTCCATTACCTTGTATACTAGAAGAAGAAGCTATTAACTTTTGCATTTTCCTTTTGGGCGGTAGCTAGCTTCTTCACTATCTTAGTAAGAGAGGATATTTGGGCTAAAAGATGATCGGTGGGCTCAACATGAAGAAGACCTGCTGCCCTCAAAGCTCTTCCTTTACTTCTTGTCCATTGCCTTGTATTGCTAGTCATCGTCTCAAGGAGTTTCATTCCTTCTTGAGGAGACTTAGTCATAAAACTTTCTCCCGCAGAGGAGTTTACAAGGAGTCGGTCCTCATCATCAAGCCCATTAAAGAAGGATAGTCATAGAGACTGCTCATCCAGACCATGGTTGGAGTAGTTCATCAACATCTCCTTAAACCGATCCCATGCATCATACAAAGTCTCTCCAGGTTCTTGTAGAATGTGTTGATCTCTCCAATAAGCTTTCTTGTTCTACTGGTTGAGTAGTACTTGGCAAGGAATTTCCGAGCCATATGTTCCCCTGTGTGGACTGATCTAGAGGGAAGACTTTGATACCACCGTGATGCTGCGTCTTGTAGAGAGTGAGGGAAGAGCTGCTCTCAGATCCTCTCATTTAAAGCACCGGCTTTTCCAAAGGAATTTCAGATTTCAAGGAAAAGACTCAGATGGTTGGGAGCATCATCTGGCCCCACTGAATCTTCCTAAGTCTTGGATTCCTGATTCCTGTAATGAAATGATTTCTAAAGGCCCATATTTCGGCTTCTTCGGGTGTTAGCTCCAGGAGGACTATGGCTGATGTTCTCCCTTTGGTGCATGATTGGTGGTAGTCTTGAAGAGCTCATTGTTGAGCTTGTGGCTACTCTTCCTGTTGGTTCATTTCATCTATGACGTGGTTATCCGTCATGGTTAAATTTCTCAAATTCCTTCTGGTCCTTAATAAGGAACGCTCAAGCTCGGGTCTCGGACTGATAAAGGAGAACCACGGGCTCGCATGCTTGGCATGCACAGGAAAAGAAGAAGGTAACTAAACAAACAAATACTAAAATGGAGTAAGCTATTATAAACAAGGAAATAAAAAAAAGAATAACCAAATGAAAAAACAAACAAAAACTAAATACCGAAACTAGGGAAAGGATAGAGACTATCGATTTCCTCGGCAATGGTGCCAAAAACTTGTTGTAAGAAATACTATAAACTTAAGAAAACATAAGGGAAAGTGCACGCAAATCACTATAGCACAACAAGGTCATATCCACAAAGGAATTAGTTTCTAAATCCCTAGCTTCAATATCTAGTAATTGAAAGAAAGAACCGTAAATTGGGGTTTAGCCAGAGGCGAACTTGGTTGTTTTATTTGACACAATTAAGCAATAAACTAGTAAATTAGAACAGTGTTGTAATGGATTGGATGGAGAAGTACCTCGATATTATGGCAATCACCTAAACATGCTTTAAATCCCAATTCACTCTGGTTATCTATTAGAACAAAGATAATGACTCTCTAGACCCAAAATGAGCCAATTATTACTTTGTAAATTTTAACCTTCAAACCAATTTGGGTTAACCTCACTAAGTAGCATTAATCAAAAGTTCTAGATAATATCCCTAAAATTTACCAACTAGCCTTGAAGGTAAAAGCTAGGGTTCATCTCTCAATTTGGTCACAATCCTTAACTCAAAACCAAATGTTGCTAGGAACCACCATAAATGCAATAGGAGATCAAGCCTAAAACATTAATTGACATTTAAGAGAGCAAACAACTATATTGAACGATAGTAGGTATTACAAGCACATTTAGGGATTTGGGTCAAAAATCCATCCCAAGTCACAATAGAAGTCTACTCAAACATTAAAGAGTATAGAAAGATAAAAGAGAGATAAGTAACTATTAATGGAGTAGTTGAGCTTTAATGAAGGTGAGAATCTGTTCTTCCTTCCTCTTCTCTTCTTCCTTCTTTTCTCTTCTTTGCTCTCGTTTTTTGGGCTGAAGTCGTGTGAGTTTAATAATGAGTGAAGACTGTCAAAATTTCACTTTTAAAAACGTAGATCAGGGCAAATTTTCCATCCGACCGGCCCACCTGAGGTGGTCCCGTGGGTCGGTCGTCACTGAGAGAAGACATCACGTGCACGATTTTTAATCCGACCGACCCATGTGAGGTGGTTGCCTGGGTTGGTCGATTCCAGTAGGTACAAGGATGAGTTCGACCGACCCACCCTGGGGCGGTTTCCTGGGTTGGTCGATCCAGTAGCTGCAGAACGAGTCCGGCCGACCCACCCTGGGACTGTCGATTCCAGTAGGCGCAGAAGGAGTCTGATTGACCCACTATGGGGCGGGCCTGGGTCGGTCGATTCTAGTAGGTGTGAGGATGAGTTTGACCGACCCACATAGGGCGGTCGCCTAGGTCCGTTAGCTCTAGAATGTCCTCATTTGTGTCGAAATCTTCTCGAAATGTCCTATTGATCTTGACCTACTTCACAATGCATTAAATCTTGGCCATGACATATTTTCATCTTCAAAGCATGTGCTTGAATGAGGTTTTACTTAATATAATATGCAAAATGTGTAAGTTCGCTAATATTACGGAAATACTCTATAATGTGGTGTAATATTTCATAAACTATATAGAATGAAGGTGAATAAAGACCCTATAATTATATTATTTCACCACTTATCAGATGACCCCCTTCATTGAACTCATGACCAAAGTCAAATCACTTATGATCTACTTAAATTACTATGATCTTTTTTTTGCTCGTGTGGAGCTTTAATTGATACTATCATAAGAAGTTTAATTTTATTTAAGATATTAGCATGCTGCAAAACCTTTATAAAGGACGTAAATGTGTGAAAATCTTAAACAAAAAATACAAGTTTTTGTCTATTTATATTAATAAATAACTCGAAAAATTTCATTAAATGTCACAATATTTTTGGCTAATTTACGAAGTGTCATTACAAAATTGGTAAGTTATGAAATATAACTATGTTCTTCGCAAAATTTATGAAATGTCACTTTAGCCGCTGACTAGCAAGAAAAAACAAAATGCCCCATCTAGTTAACAATATGACACTAGGTGTTAAAAAATTCAAAATACTATAGAAAAATAAAAAAAAACATAAAATATTGATATTTATGACATAGTTTATAGATAAATTTTAAAAATGTATGAAGTGACCTAAAATAGAATATAATTTTTGAAGACATAATAATACTTAAACAAATTTAAAATAATTAATTTTGAAGAAATGATCAAATAAGTGAAAAAAGAGATAAAACAAAAACTAATAAAAATTTACATTGTTAAAAAGTTTTCAAGGGTAAACATAGTGATTAATTTACTTCCTTTTTTCACTTTATTCAACTATTACATCATTCTTATTCACTAAAAATTAATAAATTGATTGTAATTTTGACTTAACATATTAATAAGAGTAAATAGTAAAAAATAGTTTATTAAGGAAAATCCCACCACCTATTTACTAATTCATGAAAGTTTCTTCTTTTAAGGTAATTAATTTTTTTAAATCTTAAGAATTTGGTAAATTTTTATTGAAAATTTTCTAATTTTTTTAAATAATTATCAATATTACTTGAATCACTTGTTAACAATTTTCTTTCAACTATTTTGAGTATATTTGTATTAGTTTTCTTAATTTGATCTCTTTTTCTACTAATTTTGATCATTCTTCAAATTAAATTATATAAAAAGTGTTTACTACGTTTTTAAAAATTTATATTCTATTTAACGGTATCAAATATAATTTTTCATTTTCTAAAATTATTAGTATTTATTAATATATTATGATATTTTTGTTTTGTAAAATAATTTATAAGTTATTTTATTATGTTTTTATAATTATTATTTTTTATAGTATTATGACTTTTTTTCATAAAAATTTAACACTAAGTGAATGTTGTAATTCTGTATTTGAATTCCTGTCTTTTTTCTATTGTTTAACCACTAAAGTGATATTTCTCATGAATTTCAAGAAAACTTACTGACATTTTATAACTTTTCATTGTCATGAATTAGCACAAAACATGACATATCTCATAAAATTTCCCCCATAACTATTATAGAGTATAACACCTCAATATATCTTGTTAGTGGATTTTTGTTAAATATTTATCAATATATTGTAATCCCTTCGTCACTAATTGATTCACTATTGGTATTTGGTTAAATCATTTAACTTTATAGTATAAGTTTATGAAGGCAAGTTTTTCAAATGATTACTTACAAAATAAACCATATATTATAAACTTTAGTTTTTAAAAAATTACTCTACTTTAAATGTTGGGAAAATTCTCGATATACCCCTGTTTTCTTTCGTAATTCACAATATACCCCTGTGATTTTCGTAATTCAACTTTAAACATGCTTAAATATTGTCCAAAATTGATGAAACTTTACATGGACGATGTTAAAGTGTTATATTTTGGTCCAATATCAAATTTGAAGCTTTTTATGCTCACATGTGACCTGTGGGACCCAATGAATATGTGACTGTTCATTGGGTCCCACAGATCACATGTGAGCTTAAAAAACTTCAAATTTGATATTGGAAGAAAATAAGAAAATATAACACTTTAGCATCGTCCATGTAAAGTTTCATCAATTTTGGACAACATTTAAGCATGTTTAAAGTTAAATTACTAAAATCACAGGGGTATATTGTGAATTACGAAAGAAAACAGGGGTATCTCGTGAATTTTCCCTTAAATGTTTAATATCATGGTGGAAAAATATACCATATTCCTTTCAAAAAAAATATTATCATAAAAAACAAAAAAGGGAAAATTCACAAAATACCACGATTTGAGTTTATAATTCACAATATACCACTTTTTGGAAAGTTGTTCACAAAATGCCACGATTTGAGTTTCAAATTCACAAAATGCCACTATTTGGTAACTGATGTTAGTTATGCCGTTAACTCCCTCTGGTAAATGACCAAAATACCCCTGATGGATTTTTTTAAAAAAAATTGAATTGCGCTGAGTCGACTGTGCAACGACTAATTTTTTGAATTTTTTTTTAAAGTTCATAAAATACCACGATTTGAGTTTATAGTTCACAAGATGCCATTATATGGGTTTTTAAGTTCACAATATGTCACTATTTGAGTTTCGATGTTCACAAAATGCCCCTGTTTTTGCTGTAACGGGTAGTTGAGCCCAACAACTCTTTTTTTTTGCCTTTATAGGGACTTTCTTGACATGTAAACTAAGCACAAACACCATACTAAAGCCATGGCCATGTTTACAACTACAATCAATGAAAAATTTCAAAAATTCATTGCAAATGTGGAGCCTCATCAAACCTTACCCTCTCCCGCTAAGAAACTTCGGTTGGAAGGGCTTACTAAACTGTTGGGCATGTGATTTTTTCAAGTGGTGGGCACCGGTGATGCAAGATCGATACTCTCTTCATCCTAGGTAAAGACATGTTGGCTACATCAAATCGTACTCAACTATGATAGCCTCTACTTCTAGTGCTACATCTGCTCGTTCTGAAGCTCCACATCAAGAGAGCATGGCAGCTGATGCGATTCTTATCAGACCATTAGGGAGGAGATAAAGAAAGAACTTAAAGAAGAGATTAGGCAAAACATGAAGAACATGTTTCTTTGGGGTGTAGCTGTATTTGCAACTATAATCTGTATCCGTAAAATATGAAGTACTTTCATATGTATTAATGCTAAAAAAAATCTGTATCCACAATTGCAATGAATTGTTTGGAAATTTTCATTGATTGTAGTTGTAAACATGGTCATGGCTTTAGTAGTGTTTGTACTTTGTTTACATTGTAAGAAGGTCCTTATAAAGACAAAAAAAAGAGTTGTTGGGCTCAAACTAGCCGTTACAGCAAAAACAGGGGCATTTTGTGAACATCAAAACTCAAATAGTGGCATATTGTGAACATAAAAACCCATATAGTGACATCTTGTGAACTATAAACTCAAATCGTGGTATTTTGTAAACTTTTAAAAAAAATTCAAAAAAATAGTCGTTGTACAGTCGACTCAGCGCAATTCAATTTATTTATTTTTTTTAAAAAATTTCCGCCAGGGGTATTTTGGTCATTTACCGGAGGGAGTTAACGACAGAACTAATGTCAGTACCAAATAGTGGCATTTTGTGAATTTGAAACTCAAATCGTGACATTTTGTGAACAACTTTCCAAAAAGTGGTATATTGTGAATTATAAATACGAATGATATTTTATGAATTTGGGAAAATTCACGATATACCCCTGTTTTCTTTCGTAATTCATAATATACCCATGTGATTTTAGTAATTTAACTTTAACATGATTAAATGTTGTCCAAAATTGATGAAACTTTACATGGACGATGCTAAAGTGTTATATTTTGGTCTAATATCAAATTTGAAGCTTTTTAAGCCCCGCATGTGACATGTGGGACCCAATGAATATGTGACTATACATTGGGTCCCACAGGTCACATGTGAGCTTAAAAAACTTCAAATTTGATATTGGACCAAAATATAACACTTTAGCATCGTTCATATAAAGTTTCATCAATTTTGGACATTTAAACATATTTAAAGTTAAATTACTAAAATCAAAGGAATATATTGTGAATTACGAAAGAAAAAAACAGGGGTATCTCGTGAATTTTCCCAACAAAAAAAAACGTCAAGATTAGAGTGAGGGAGTATTGTTTGACAGTTGGAATCGGATTTATATAGATCTAAGAACGCTATAATTGTAGCGGGAGAGAGAGACTGCTATCTCTTCCAGGTCTCGACTTTGGGTTCACCGCCTAGACCAAGGTCCCAATGCTCCCTCCATCCACTCCGATCTCAAAACAAACAACCGCCTTCCTCCTTTCTTCGAGTTTCATCCGTTCATCAGCCCGTCCCAACCACCACCCTCCCTCGTTGTTCTCCGGTCACCGTGAACCTATCCTAGCTCACACTCCCCGATTCAAGCAAAAATAACCCAGCACTTGGCAATCGTGCAACTTGGTTGAAACCCTAAATGATCATTGAATAGGCAAAACACCAGCTCGATTTTCTGTAATTTCTCGACTCTTTTAGGAGCTAGACAATGGACGCCGATTCCTGGAGTTATCGCCTGTCTAATGTTTCCAAGCGCTACCAATCAGCCTTTCAAGCTCGACCAGGTAAATCCCCCCTTCCTTGCTATCCCGTTCAAAATGTTATTATGGGGGTCTTCTCAAAATCCATTTGATGTTTGTTTGTGTGATTGATTGAATTTTGAGATTACTTGCTCGCTGCAGATATGTTTATGGGGTTCGAAGACATTGACGGCGATGATGATATAAGGGAGGAGTTTCCTTGTCCCTTTTGTTCCGAGTATTACGACATCGTTGGGTTATGTTGTCATATTGACGATGAGCACCCTGTGGAGGCGAAGAATGGGGTAGTTTCTGTCTTTCTTTATTTTTTTTTTTTAAATTTGGCTTGTTTCTTCGTCGACGTGGTTGGCTATTTGTAGTGAAGGCTTGCGAAAATTATAGACTTTAGGCTGTCAACTTATGCATCCCTTGCTTCAGCCTGGCGGGGAATGCGACCTTGGTGGCATTGTTGTCTTAACTTGTTTTATCATTGACGTGCTATGTTATTGGTATTGAGGGCTTGCAAAAATTATGGACTTTAGGTAGTCAACTTATGTATCCCTTGCTTCAGCCTCGAGGGTTTCTGACTTAGCAATAATTTTACTTGGCAATTAATCGCTGAATGTGTACCTTTAAGATCATTGTGGATTGTTTCATGGATTGATCTGTATTCTCCTTGGTTGGGTGTAAGTATTAACATCTGGATGATTTGATTGTAGACTTTGCTGCAATTATGCTCGTAACTTAGTTATTGGTTTTAGAAAGGGCTTGATAATCAATAGAGGTACAAAAGGAAGATTTGTCTTATCTTTCTTTCTTTGTAGGAATTATTAGAGGAAAAGAAAACTTAGAATGAAATCCAATTGTAGTTGTGGCCGTATAACAGAAATGGTGGGAGCAAAGATACTGGTTGATTGAATGTCTCATTAGAATTATCTTTAAAAAAATTGTGTGATAGGTAAAACCAAATTAGCGCTTAAAAAAGTAACCCAATTGTGGTGTCCACCTCATCCTTGAGCAAAATGAACTGTTCTCGACTTTCGTCTCCACACAGAAACAAGACCAACTCATCTAATGACATTTGACATATATACTTATGTTTTGTTTTGCATCCTTGTGGGATTTCTCATGTTTGTGGGGTGGGAAATGTTAAATTTCCTTCACACTGAATGGGGGGGGGGGGGGGGGGGGGGCTTAATGTTTCTTTTCCTTTCTGAAAATTGTGCTGCTAGACTGGTAAAGACTTTAAACAAGTATATTAAGTTCCATATACTCGTTGAATTGGGGATTTAGTGAAGTGAACTGAATCTGCTGTATCTCTATATGTGTAATTTCTTCTAGGAAGTATACGTTTTTGCTGTCTCAATCTTGCTGACATCGTTCTTTGATCATCTGCAGGTATGCCCTGTTTGTGCAGTGAGGGTGGGGGTTGACATGGTTGCACATATCACCTTGCAACATGGAAACATATTCAAGATATCCTTTGTGTTTGATGTTCCTTGTGATTTGATATAGAATTTTGATACCATGTGCCTCTAGCATCGCAATTTATCATCTGTGATGTATGGCCTTGGTGTTATATTTTAAAATCGTGTAGACACTTGATTCCTTGGGTCCTTACAAAATGTTATTTAATATTATAAGAGCAGACTTGTCATTGCCTTTTATGTGCTAGCTTTCTAGTTGCTGACTTCGAATCTAGTAGACCATGATAAATGCTGATTTAGAGATAATTTTTCAAGCAATTTGTATCTGTCCTAGGCTGATACATGCAATGTATGAAATATTCAGCTTTATTTCCTTGACTGAATCTTACATGCAGCGTAAGAGAAAATCCCGCAAGGCTGGATCACATTCAACCCTTTCTTTGTTGAGAAAGGAGCTACGAGAAGGAAATTTACAGTCCCTCTTTGGGGGGTCATCCTACCTCGTATCTTCCAACAGCACGGCTCCGGATCCGTTGTTGTCATCTTTTATCTTGCCTATGGCTGATGAACTTGTGGATTCTCAGTCTCACTCTTCTGCTGATTCAACCATGTTGAAGAAAGGAAAAGATGAGACTACACTGCGAAGGTATATTCATCTCATAGTCAATTAAGATTATATAATGTATGTAAATGCTAGTTATATCTATATAGATATTTTTGCAATGAGTGCTTACGTGTGGAGGTATACAATCCTGACAACAAGTATCTTGGTTGAAAGACGGGTGAACCAATTATGAGGGGGTCAGGTTATATATGATTACTAAGATAGTAAATTTTTGTTGGAGTTCCTCACAAAATTACTCTGATTCTATTACTGGGAATAAAATTGACACTAATTGGAGCTCTCTTGTCCTGCAAAAGGTGCTAAACTTGTGCAATAGCTGTTCTTGCCGATTGTTCATGTTCCAAATTATATAGATGCATCTATTTCAAAAGAAAGTTTATGCTCTGGCATGGTGTTTCATGTGATAGTGTGTGATTGTGCTGTTCCTTGTATGTGTAGTTACCAAAATAGAAATCTGTTGTCTTTTGATTATTCTTGGATGAGGAGGCAGCTTAAAAGTATCTTTAAGGCTTGTGTTCTTATTTATTATTATTCAATCTCTATATAATTCTATCGCCAAGTCTTCGAAACCATACCTTTCAATTTGTACAGTATTGAGCATTATCCCTCATACATCCTAATTTTTTCAATAAGAGGCTGTCATTTTTATATATTTTACTTTTTCGCCCACTTTTGTCACTCTTTCCAGACACGCCAGCATCCTTTTGTCTTTCATATAACGGAAGCGTTAGAAACTTTTTGTTTTATATTTCCATGACATAATTTCTTACCTTGCAATTTTGTAATTGAAGTCTGTTGTCAGTACGTGCTTTGTTAGCAATTAATTGGTCTCTTTCTCTTCTTCTACACTACGTGGAGGGGGGGATTGGGCATTTGAAATATTCCTTCCTTCCAAGCATGTGGGCGTCTTATACACTTTCTTATCTTTGCTATATTTGAGTCCATCCTTCCTTCAATCACACATTAGCTATCATGAATTTTTTTTCATATCATTATGTTTTTTTTACAAACTGTTTTGTGGACACGTTGCTGTTGAGCCGGTGCTGTTTCTTTTCTTTTCTTTTCTAACATGAATCCAAATTCATGAAGAAAAAACTATATACCTTTGGATTTCATATCAACATGTATTTTTGTGTTTGTGGGGGTGTGCAGAAATCCTCCTTAGATTCCGCAATATGTTTTGGTATGTACCTGTCTCTCAAATCTTGTGATTATTGTTTCAGGTTTGCACAATCTAATTCTTTCTATATGGGAATTTGAGAAACAATGGAAATGTTTTTTCTGGTTGGATGAGTGCTGAAGTTTTCATACATTCCTTCATATTTTGCTCTTCCGTTTTCTCTGCATGCCATTTAATTCCCTTTTCTTTTTATGTGCTGTATGATTTGCTTATTTTCGCACACAATCCTGTGCTGTGAACAATTGCTCTCCTTTCCTGCACAAAGTTTGAGCAGACCAGATCCAGCCTTCAATTTCTCACCGGTCTGCTGATTCATGTATTTCATATCTACCAAAATCTTCTTGATAATTGTGTCAAGAGAAAACAAACATCTCAAGCTATCTGCCATAAAAATTGTTGGAATTTGAACAGCAGTAGCAGACTTTTTCAGTATCTGATTCCTGGTAATTGCAACAGGGATGTGCGTTCAGCACCAATATCGACAAAAGATCAGAAGGAGAAGGCAAGGAGGTCTGACTTTATGCATGAAGTGCTGATGTCAACTATTTTTGATGACGACCTCTGAACACATGAACGTGTTTCGTATGGCTGCGGCTCCAGATTGTATTGCAGGTGGGAGGGTTTGGGGTCGGAAATCAGAAGATGGAAGGGAGGGGGCGCCTGCATCTTTGTAGTGAATATCCAATTAAAGTTTGAAAGCAGAGTGAGAATGGAAAATGTCTTAGGAAAATAAATGTGTAATATATGTATCATGTTTGGCATCTAACGTCCTAGGAAAACCCACGCTGTATAACGTTCTTCAGCAACCTTCTTTCCTATGATGAGATAAAGTTCGTTCTTAGCACTCTTTCTCGCTCTCTCAGCAACCTTTTCATTACCTTGTAGTATAAGTACATGGATTTCCACACCGAAATCAAATCAAACCGAGTCTAATCAAATCACCAACTATTTGTAACAAAATCTAAGACCTTAAACCATATCATGGATTGCAAAACAACCGACAAGTAAAAGATTAAGGACTACCCATACAAAAAGATCACTATAAAAGTAAAAAAAAGACTGATAAAGAAATTACTACTACTACTACTACTTAATACTTATTCTCCTGCACACATGGGACAAAAGTGGATAGGGCAGGATCCCCCTCACCGCAGATAAAGCAGAGCATGGAACCGAGTTGTCACAGCGGAGATGCGGCCAAAGGAGCATGAAACTCCGTTGGATGATTCTGGCCAAAACCTGCACTCTTTCCCCATCCCATCATCACATGGAGTAGCATTATACAAAGCCTATGGATGAAAGTAGAAGCATCCAACATTATCCAATGAAAATGGAAATCATTGAGACGTCCCATGTAGCCCAAAAAGATATGCACCGCTGAATCCAAAGCTGGGAGGAGACAACCAAACTTTAGAGAAGATGGAGGCCGGAGGGGCTGGAAAATTTAACCCTTGAAGAGATCGATGCTGACCAAATCTGCCCGGCAACCACCCACCCTCATCCTTCAAGCGACTGGACGGGTGTGGGTAATGTAGAACCAAAGTTGGATAAATTTAGTGGACGCTGACGACAAGGGTAACTAAAAAACAATGATGAAAAAGGTGATCAACAAAAGAGGAGAACCAGTGTGGGCGATGACGATGAGTAAAAGTTTGACATGCAGAAGATACCAGTACCCCAGACATCTAGAAAGACTTTCAGAGAAAAGGACACATGGTGCTTGATGGAGCTAAGGTATTCAGCTAAGCATGAAGGCTTAAGGCAAAATAGAGTAGAAGGCAGATGCTCTCGCCAAAGAGAAAAAAAGAGAAGAACGTCAATGCTTGAGTTGTTAGTTGTTTTTTTGCAATAATAATAGATACTTATATTAATATGAACATATAGGGTAGGATACAAACCTAGCCACATTTAGAAATATCGAAGGAAAAATCCAACTAGCCAAAACTCAAAACCGCTAGACCATCTTGGTTAACCAAACCAGCTTATCTACCGAGGTCAACCTGGTCTCATGAGACAGTTGCCTAACCAGCAGATAAAAGAGACACCGTGCTAAGACAGATGTCCAGAAGCCCAAAAAGCTTCACAATTCATCAACATGAAGGATTGTCCAAAACACCAACAAAGTCCTAAAAAAAAATACAAGTCACAAAACTAGAACCACAATCCAACCCTAAATAGAACCGATCACCATACCCACATCGATAACCCTCCATATTAACAAAGTAACATAATAACATAGACTTAAAATTCAAGTAAACCGCACGTTGAGACAAAAAGGACACTAAGCCCAGCAAAAGATACCAACATAGACTAATTACATGATTAGTTCCCTCAATCATGCAATTAGTCATCCCAAGCTTCATTCTACATGGCGACTCTGAGAGAATCCCGGAGTCACCTCTTAACCCATCTTCTTCTTACCCTTGTCTCGAGGTTGAGAGAACGAATCAAGCGATACAAACTGCTTCTTCTCCCTATGGCTATGTTCAGCTAACCTTAAGTCCCAATATTCAGGCCTAGATGCTTCCTGCTTGACGCAATGGATAGACCTCTTCCTTCCCCTATGTGATGAATCCGTCCGATCAATGCACATCCCCGCGGAGCAGAAGAAGAGAGGCCCGCGTCAGTCGACGCCACCCCATATGTGTAGTGCTATGAGGGTGATACATTACTATGAAAGCTGAGATAACAGAGCTTCATTGGAACATACTGGGAATACCTCCAGATCCAAAATAATTTTGATTAATCCTAAGACGTGGGTCATCTTATTATCAACATGGAGTAGAAGCGGCCAGTTTGGTTAATTTTAGTGTCTTATGACATGGTTGCTAATTGTTCATTAAAACTATCATTTTTTATTAATAACTTTACATGATTATAACTTTTGAAATTAAGTCCAAATGTAAATCTTTTATACTAATGTTCATTTAAATTCAAACACTTCAAAGCAAGTCACTGATATGTTTTGATAAGTTTTTTTTTACATTAGCTACATGTATACAACTGTACACATCAATGAGACTTACGATTTATTATGTAAGTTTAAAATACAACATACAACAACAATAATACACCACTCAACAATAATAATTCCTCATCAGTTACGAAATTTATACGTCTAGGAAAATATCTTATTCAATATACACTACTACAAAAAACATGGATAATGACATTTTCTTTAACCTCACTTAATAAAGTGTAGTAATTTTTTTAATATAACCACTCTATTTAGTTACACTTGTTTGTGTAGAACTATATAATAAGAGCTTATACTAAATATAGGTCAAGTATGTATATATAAAAATACAAAGATCTATAATATCTCTACATCTATTATGAACACACTTATGAGTGAAGGAATTAATTTCCACATTTTATTTGTTATAAAATTTAAACTTTAAAGTGTGGGCATACTACCAATTATGTAGTAGTGATATAAGGTTTAAAATGCATCATACAACAATAGTAATACACAAAAAAACAATAATAATCTATCATCAGTTCCAAAATTTATACGTTACAAAAATATCTGATTCATCACGTATTAATTAATGAATCATCCTATCAATTCTAATTAATCATTTCATCATTTTAGTGTATCATCGTATAATATATGAAAATATATTTGTTTGTATATTTGTCCAAACATATTCATGACTGGTTTTCTCTTGAAGAGCTTGAATTTAAACTAACAATGATGCAAAAATTTTCATTCTAGACTTATATTTTACACGTTACAGCTATTTAAAGTTTAATACAAAATTTTCTCTATCACCTATATATGCTACATAAATAGTCAATAGCTGATTGGAACTACCACATAGGTGTCCATTCCACTCTTCTCCCGCTCCATTGATTATGGGGTTTATTGTAACTTACAAACAACTTCACAAAGTAGTATGTTTAGGATGAGGTAACTTAGGGCATCCACAATGATGTGGATTCCACCCATAGTAGTAAAAAAGAAAAAAGAAAATGATGTGGTGGAGGAGTGAAGATGTGAGAGGGGTTCTTAGTTAAGGAACTCTATTTTTAGAGAACCTAGGTAAACAAGAGAGAGATTGTAAGAGGATGTAATAAAATAATATTTGTTAATGGGTGAAATCTACTTTCCTTATTGTGGATGTCCTTACTAGAGCAATGTGGGAATGTGCTTCATGTATGGCCTGAACTAAGCCTTCTTAATGGACAATTGCACTACAGGATTTGGGCATTGAAATTCATATATGAGAAAGTGCTTTTATGGTGAAATTTGCAAATAAACAACAGGTCAAGGGGGAAGCTATAGAAGACAGTTGGACCATAGGACATAGAACTATTATACTTAAACCATGATTCCCGATATCGATTTCACTATGACAAAATCCAGTGTGGATCAAATTTCTCAATCTTAGGAGGATAGCTAACATCATTGGTAAGCCTCTATTAATGGATAGATACATATTAATAAGGAGATAGTTGGCTATGCCAGAATCCTCATGGAAATTACCAAAACTAAGAATTTGCTTGATTTAGCTCACATTTACATTAACGATCGAACGATAATCATGAAAGAAGAAAATGCAAAATATGAGTGAAGACCTATTAATGTGCATGAAATTTTGACCGCTTCATGAAACAAAATGGGTATGAAGAGTAAGTAACAAAGAATATGTGGGCAAAGATAGCTGCACAAGTCTTATCAGCCATTGAAATACTAGTAGAAACACGCGCATAAGTGACCTGCATAAGACATGTTGTTTTTTTATGAATGCAACTATTTTGTTTTATTAGGAAATTAATGTTTGAGAGTGCAGTTTGACCTAATAGAGGACAAGCCCAAGTTACAGAAATAAATTAGCAATGGGCCCGATTGGCATTATTAGAGATGGGCATGTTCTTTCATTTGTTTTCTGTTATTACATAGTCCAGTGTACATGTACTGATCCTTACTATAAATAGGATCGTTTTCTCACTCAAATATAAGATGACCAATCATTGACAACCGTATTCTATTATGGTATCACAACTACGGTGATTTTTTTCTCCATGGCGGCGGCTCCCAATAGTGGGCAATCCCAGCCGGAGATTTCTTCTTCTCCACACCAGTCTACTACCTCTTCCGCTGGTATTCTTCCCTCAACTCCATCTACCCTCTCTGTTCTATCTGCTGCTGGCAACCTTATAAAGCTTACTCAAACAAATTTTACTCTTTGGGAAACCATTATCACTCTATTTCTCAAAGGCAACGACCTGTTTAAATTTTTGAATGGATCTCATCCCTGCACAGCATACAGACACTGGTGTTAATCTTGAATATACAAAATGGGTAAATCAAGATCAACTAATCATGTCTATTATACATATGTCTCTGTCTGAATCCCTTATTATGTCTGTTGTTGGTTGTCAAAATGCTATGGGAAAGACTTTGCACTACTTATCAAGCCCAAACTACCGCAAACCTTGGCAATCTCTATTTGCAACTTGCTAGCATATCAAAAAGAGGAGATGAACATATCTCAACATTCTTCAACAGAGCTCAAAGTTTGGTCCATTCCCTTGTGGGTGCTGAACAACAAGTTACCGACAGTGAATTTCATACTTTCTTGCTCAAGGGTTCGCCATCTGATTTTACCCCTATCACTACTATCATCATGGCCTCTAGAACCCAACTCTCTCCTTTTGAACTTCTCAGATGTCTTCTTCAGTTTGAAGTTACTGTTAGTGCGCAACAACAACAATTATCCTCCACTATTAGCCTTAACTCTACCTCAGCTACATCTAGCACAGACACCAAGACTTATAATCCTTCTTGGGACAACAATCAGTCTAACAGAGGTAGAGGCAGAAACTCTAGTAGAGGCCGGGGCAGAAACAACTTTAATAGAGGAGGTGGTTATTCAGGCAAACCTACTACCTATGCTCCCTCACAGTACTTCTCTAGTCAACAAGATACCAGGCCATCCTGTCAAACTTGCAACAAGAAAGGGCATGTTGCCCGTGACTCTTTTCACAGGTTTAATTACTCCTATCAGTCTCCACCTCCTAATTCTTTCACTGTCAACAACACTATGTGTAATCCTACTAGTGCTTCTAATGAGTGGCTACTAGACAGTGTTGTGTCTTACCACTTCACTGGAGACCTATCTAAGCTCAATCAAGGGGTTTCAGACTATAATGGCAGTGACTCTATCTCTCTGGGTGATGGATCCCTTTTACCTATTTCTCACCAGGGTATGGGCTCTATTTCTATCTCAGACAGAGAATTTAAGCTTTCTGATATGTTTCACAGTCCTAGCTTACACAGACATTTGCTCTCAGCCAACATATTTGTGTTGATAATGATGTTTATTTTGAATTTCACCCTACCATTTCTTCTTGAAGGACTGCCATACCCATCAAACACTTCTTCAAGGACCAATTAAGCATGGTATTTATACCTTGCCATCAGATCTACCTCAACTAAAGAAGGTTCAGTTAAACTCAAGCATTAAAGTTTCTCCAACAATATGGCTCTTCTACCACAAAATACACTATAAACTGTTTTGGTTTACCTGTTGATACTAAATTACCCTTGCAATTTTGTTCTACCTGTTGTTTAGGCAAGACCTGTGCCCTTCCCCATCCTACCTCTTTTAGCTCTACTACAACTCCCTTTGAATTGCTTGTTATGGATCTATGGGGACCAGCATATGTTGCTTCAGTTGATGGTTTTAAATACTTTTTGTTGATAGTTGATGATTTCGCTCGTTATATGTGGCTTTATCCATTGACTTTGAAATCAGAGGTGAAACAGATTTTACAGAGCTTTTATGCTCTTGTGCACAATTATTTTAATACCACCATCAAATCTGTTCAAACAGATGGTGGAGGGGAGTTTCAAGCTTTATCAGGTATCTTACACCGTCTCTCTTGCCCTCACTCACATCAACAAAATGGCCTTGTTGAAAACAGAAATAGAAGATTTGTTGATAAGGGTATCTCTTTATTAGCCCAAGCTTGTATGCCCCTAACCTACTGGAGTGTTGCATTTCAGAATGTTGTTTACCTTCAAAACAGAACCCTCACTGTTGTTCTTCACAACAAAACTCCCTATCAGCTCCTCTACAATAAAACCCCAAATTACACCGTTCTTAAGGTTTTTGGTTGTACTTGCTTTCCTAACCTACGCCCTTATAATGCCCACACTAGCCCCAAGATCTTTCCCTTGTGTTTTTATGGGTTACTCTACTAAACATCAAGGTTACCTATGTTGGGACTTGGAAACTAAAAGGTTGTACATCTCTAGAGATGTCACCTTCAATGAATGTGATTTTCATTTTGCTCACTAAGCTCTCAAACCACCCTCACCTCCCTATCTGCACACTTACTCTCTACTCATACCTAATCTCCACTCACTTTCTACTCCTACACCTGCTTCTCCTATCCTTAAGCAACTACCCTCAGATACACAATCTCCTCAATCATCCTCATCCTCTTCCTCTCACTCATCATTTTCTGATCGTACTCCTGGGTCACCCAGCCCTTCCCAGAATCTCCAAACTCTATCAAATAATGCCATTACCCCTCCTTCAACTCCACCCTCAGAACTAGAGTCCACACCTTATACAACTCATCCTACCTCTTCCACCCACACTCAGACTCAGAACCTGCTCACACTTCTACTTCCTCCCTACCTGTGCCAGCTATCCCTTTACCACCCCAGTCTACTCACCCCATGCTCACTCACTCCAAAACACATTCCTCTAAACCCTTAATAAGATTTGATGGCATAGTCAACTATGCTATAAACTCCACTACCCTGACCCTATACCAGATAACCCCACTTTCAACCAGGCAATGCAACATACATAATGAATTGAGGCAATGAAACAAGAATTACATGCCCTTTAAAAGAACAACACATGGACCCTAGTTCCCCCCCCCCCAACCACACATGAATCTTCTTGGTGTTAAGTGGGTTTTCAGAACAAAGAAAACAACAAATGGAAGCATTGACAGGTGCAAGGCCAAGTTACTTGCTCAGGGCTATTCTCAAGCTCTTGGCCTAGACTACAATGAGACCTTTAGTCCTGTTGTGAAGCACACCACTATCAGGCTGGTTTTATCTAGTGCAGTTTCCTCCAACTGACCTATTCAGCAAATTGATGTGCAGAATGCGTTTCTGCATGGTAACCTTCAGGAAGATGTCTATACTAAACAACCACCTGGGTTTCTTAATCCAAAGTACCCTAATCATGTTTGCAAACTGAAAAGATCCATATATGGGCTTAAACAGTCACCACGTGCGTAGTATGCTAAGCTCAGTACTTTTCTTGTTGAGCTAGGGTTTTTCTATGTCCAAATCTGATAATTCCCTCTTCATGTTCACTCAGGGGTGTCATATTGTCTACCTCTTAATCTATGTAGACGACATCATACTCACAGGTTCATCTACCACCTTGCTCGAACAATTTATCCACACTTTTCAACAAGTGTTTCCTATTACAACATTGGAACCCTAAATTTTTTTCCTAGGGGTTTCTGCTATCAGAACTACTCACGGTCTGCTGCTAAGCCATAAACAATACATAATTGATCTATTGCAGAAGGCAAATATGCACCAGTCCAAGCCTATCTCTACCTCTATGTCACCTACTGCCAACCTTGACACCCTAGACTCTCCCGAGTTCAAGGATCATACTCTATTTCGCAGTATAGTTGGTGAGTTGCAATATCTCAGTTTCATAAGGCCGGATATAAGTTTTCCAATCAATAAGGTTTGCCAATACATGCACAATCCCAAAGAAGTCCACTGGACGACAGTAAAGCGAATTCTAAGATTCTTAAATCATACTCGTGATTTAGGCTTGTTCTTTGCTACCACTTCTTCTAGAGCCCTTCGAATTTGGACAGATGCAGACTAGGGAGGCTCTCTGTCTGACTGGCAATCCACCTCTAGAATCTTCATGTTCCTTGGATCTCATCTCATCTCGTGAATGTCGAAGAAGCATCCCACTGTCTCGCAGTGGTCCACCAAGTCAGAGTATAAATCACTGGTCGACGGCGCTGCTGAAGCCCTATTGAAATACCCCGTAATTAGAAATAGTGATTAATTAGGCTAATAAATATTTTAGAAGCTTAATTAAGTCTAAATAATCATGAGGGAACAAATCCCGAAGAAAACAGATCCTTAAAATGGATTAAAAATGCTAACGAACCTTAAAGCGCGTTTTTCGAGGTAACCGGGAAAACGTGACTTTAAGCGGGTCAAATAGACTCGTAACAATTTTGGTCAACTAAATAGTCATTAATAAATATTAGTGAAGCTTTAGAACCAATAAAATCAATAAAACGAGAAATTAGTAAAAAAACTGTCAAAAACGGGAAGTTGTGGGGTAGAAACATAAATAACCCAAACTAGTGTGTCCAATATTGTAAATAGAATTTTAAAACCCATATGGGCTGTGTGTGTGTGTCCGATGGCCTTCCCCCTCTCTCACACACTCTATTAATTCCTCTTATGTACAAAACAACAAAACATTTAAAAAGCAAAAAGTAAAACACTACTTTACTTACCTATCTCACATTCTCTCTCCTACCTCATTCTCTTCACTCACGTAACCCATCTCCCTCACTCACTCTCTTTTCTTTCTTCTTATTCCCATGCGATGGCAATGGTGAAATGAGAAACCCCCACACAAACTCAACTTCTCTCCTCTTGTTAACCCCTTGAACCTCCACCAAAAATTACAGAAACTGTACCATTGTGTTCCTCTCGCCAAGGAGAACATTTCCCTCTTTTCAAAATTCAAAAACGAGCATTTTCATCTCCATGGGTATTCTTGCTTTGGAGCTCCAAGACCACCATTAGAATGCCCTTCTTCACCTCTTTGGTTTAAGGTAAAAAGAAATCGAAAAGCATTACCTTTCCTTGCTCGTATTTGCAAAATAGAGATTTCTAAGTGTTGAGCTCCTATCCTTTTTGTTCCAGCCGATTTTGGCATTGTTGAAGGAGTAGAAATATTGCTCTAGTGCTGTTCCAAGCCTCACTTACTCCTTTGCAAGGTAATGAATCCCTAAACCCTAGAAACTTGCCTTAAAAGCTTTAATATAATCTAAGGGTTAGTTGAATTGAACGGTGGTATGTATGGGCTGTAGTGTAGTGCTTGAATCTTCATAGCTGTTGGGAAAAGAGGAAAAAGAAAGGAAGAAAGAAAGAAGCAAGAAGAAGAAAGGAAAAGCTAGAAGAAGAACAAGGTAAATGATACTCACTTGTGTAGTCTTGTAAATAATCATGTAACAGATTTTTAGTAGTGTAAATGGGTATTGTAAAATGGTAATGAGTAGTAGTGTAATGTGGAAGAAGAACAAAACCATTTTGAAGCTTAAAAAGACATTTAAAAACTGTCACAAACTAGATGTGAATTACATGTTGAGTGCAGGAATTTTAGAAGTGTTTAGTGTGTAGTATTGTGTTGGAGAGTTGGTATATTAATGCTGTTTACAAACAGGTGAAATGAGTGATGATTTGGGAACTAGAACATGTGATGAGAATGTAAAAATATATGGGAGGTTATGCCAAAATTTACCTAGAACTAGAACACTTAAAAACTAGAAAACTAGGTAAAAGTATGTCCTTGTAACAGATTTTAATTTGAGCTGTTTAGTGGGTAGTTTAGGAGAGATGTCTAATGTGTTACAAGCCTTGGAAATGACATTATAAGAGGGAGCAATAGATGGAGGAAGTGAGAGACAAAATCTGTAGCATAATACAACTAAAGGAAGAAAATGTAAGTGCTGAAATGAAAATGTAGAAAACAAAGTGTGTGAATTGATATAGAAAAGAGTAACGAGTTAGTAGATGTGTTAAGGAGTGTTTTAAGGTGTTTAAACATGTAGAAAACTTGTGGGAAGGTTAGGGAATGATTAGGAAAAGACTGGGGTGAATTTGGAGTTCAAAATGAGAAGAAAAACATCTTGAAAAAATAGGTTCTGTTGTGGACCGCCCCTGTGGGGAGGTCCAGTGGAATCGCGCAACGTAGATGGTTTCTGTCACGAACCGCCCCTAGGGACCGCCCCACAGGGGAGGTCCAGTGCAGAGAAGATTAAAAAAAAATTGGTTTCTGTCTCGGACCGCCCCTGTGGGGAGGTCCAGTCGAAATCCCAGGCCGGATGGCTTCTGTCTCGGACCGCCCCTAGGGACCGCCCCACAGGGGAGGTCCGGTCAAAAAAAAAATTTAAAAAAATTATGGGCTTAAGCAGTAAACCATAGGGAGAATAATGATGGTAAGGAGAAAATAATATACACATAAGAACCTAAGAAAATGACCTTAGGAAATGATGCGAAGTAAATGATTTTAGAATTAAGTAAGAAATCTAAGGAACTAGTAATGGTACATTGGGAAAACATAAAGGATGAACGTGTTGGGTTACCCATAGAGAATTAACCACTCGATCACATGTATGTTATAGGACTTGGATTGTGAACACCGGAGGAAAGTTGGATACAAGTACAACGGTGAACGGTATGAATTCCTCATGCCCCGTATGCTACCTTGGTTACTCTGATTTGTGTGTTGTGTGCTAATTGATCACCAAATAAGATAAATGCACGAATCGGAGTTATTATGCTTACTTGTGATTATGTAGTGTTGTATCTTGTTGAATGTTTTCTTTAAATCATAGTTTGTATAATTCATGAAATGTATGGATGATAAGGAATGTGTGTATGCTTGTGTTTTGTGTGTGACCGTTTATTATTTGTGATTGGACTTCTAACTGATTCCTAACAAGCTAACTAATCTAACTTAATAAATTGGTAATTAAATTGGAATGAGTAGAAGTCCGATATAGTTTCGGCCACGCGTGAGGATGAGGAGACACAAGAGGTTGGATCCGATTCCTGACTCTTAAACTGGTCCGCGGCCCAAACCCCTTAAATGGGTAGCATCCCGGATTGGTGAGTCAAGTAAATCCCGGTGGTGGGATGTTGGGTAAAAACCTAACGGCAAGAATACCGGTCGATTATAGCAAGTTTTCCTAGAAGTGTCCCTCCAGGTTATCGAATCCAGGGGAGGCAGCGTTTTAGTTTGATTAATATTTAAGATCAAAACAAAGTAAAATAACTCAAGTAACAGGGGGTTTTGTTTGTTTGAATTACTAAGTACTGAAGCAAACTGTAAATAAGAACAAGGGTAATAAATGCAAGAGCAACAGTGAGCAAAACAATGATGTTTTTGAATTAATGGAAAGGAAAATTCCGGTTTACTAATCCTCCAATTTCTTCGGTTCCTTTCTCAGTGTGTTTACCAACATCTAGATTAAAATCCTAGATCAGAATTATTCCACGTTCGGTCTCCCGCTCGGTGGAATCTAATTAACAGCTAATAAATTTTAACTCTCGTTACAAATTTATTAATTGCTAACAGCTTTAAGAATAATCCAGTTTAATGATCAGTTAATATCCTAGAGGAATTACCATCTCTAAATTAACCGGTGCTGTTCCTGTTGTCTATTATCTACCGCAGTTCTCACTTATAAGCAGATAAACAGGTAAAATCCAGTAATTGGCCAAATCACAAGATTATAATAATAAATAAGGGACAACACTTTAATCTGTTAAAATGGTAAATCACAAAGATAATGGAACCTCAGAATTTGGATTACATAGTAAACCGAAATTTATAGAAACTACTCAGCCATGGAAATGAAAATACTGCAACAATATGTGAAAAACATTAAAGAGGAAGAAAAGAGGAAACTCTGATTTAAGACTCTGCAGTAGAGTCTTGGTGTGTGATCAGTGCTTTCTCCTGCTCCTTCTTCAGGAAATAGTGTAGACCCGAGCTGCTTGTATTCTCCAGATTTTGTGAATGTGTATGGAAATGGTGGTGAATGGAACGTGAGAGATGAACTGGGAATGAAGTTGTGGAGTATTACTCTCCAGCCTGATTGTGTGTTTGAATGAGAAGGAGAGATCTCTATTTATAGAGCCTCTGTATTGATACGTAACAACAGTTTATGGTGGTGGAGATGAGGTTGGAATTAGTGAGTGGAATGGTGGGTGGTGATGCTGGATTTAGGGAGATAATTGGGTTTAGTGGGATTAGAAGATGGAAAGTAGTAGCAGTGCATGAGGGTCTGGAAAGTGAGGACGTAATGGATGGGCGGCGGTTTAGTTTAAAGAAAATATTCTCGTTTCTTCTTTTCGCGGGCTACAGATCATCGCTTCCAGTCATATGGTCCGGGACTTAAGTCTTGTATCAAGTCCCGGACCATAGTGTCAAAACAGGTCGAGACTTACAAATCTGTGTGGTCCGGGACTTAAGTTTTGTACAAAGTCCCGGACCATGCTTGAAATCCAGTCGAGAGTGAAGCTTCATTGTGGTCCGGGACTTAAGTTGTGTATTAAGTCCCGGACCATGTCTGTATTTAGGTCGAGATTTAGTTTCTTGATTCCATTTTAGCTTGTTTGATTTGCCATGCATTCCATAAGTGATATGAGTGTGTTTCCTTTGAGATAAAAACCTGAAAAAGCACACAAAAACCATAAAAGAAGATAATTGCAACAAAAACATAAAATTGCTCATAAGATAGGAATTTATCAGTCAATGGTAACAGATTAGGTATCAAAAGATCCTTTAGAAATAGATAAATTCCTGACTTATCATGGGACGGTGTAGTCCCCGGGCCGGAGGTCATACCGACTTAACATGAGTAAGAGTAAGTAAGTAAGAATGAGTAAGTAAGTAAATGAAAGTAAGTAAGTAAAGTAAGAGTAAGTAACGTGTAATGAGTAAAAGAGTAACAAGCATTCCGACTAACCTGGATGCGTAATTTGGCTAACTTTGTGAAGGTAAGTAGTGTGTATGTCATTGTAATGTTTCCTTGGATTGTATAATGTATTGTATATGTATGTATGTTGTATGCAAAGCATGTATGTATGAAATTAATGAATCGCATGTTTAGTGGACGTCAAATAGTCGGCGTGCCCTTGTTAGCACTCGGTATATGCGGAGTTTATGCGCAACTTTTGCTGAGCCCCTTGGGGCACCGTTTTTAACATAATGCAGGTACTCGTGAAGGATGAAGACCATGAGAGTTGGAGTTGATTTCTTTTTGTCTGTAACGAGTGAATTGAATGGTGTACCAAGTAGTACACGGCTGTAAGTTTTTGTTAGCCGGTGTACCATGGGGTACACCCTTTTGGATTGTGAAAGAATGATAGGATGGTGAATTGGTATAGATGAGTAATTGTTTTAAACTCATTATTTTTGGGAGCTAGTGAACGGTTGTAATTAAGTACACTCAAATACTCGGTAATCCATTAATGTAAGCGAGTGGTATTTTGTATTAAGTAAGCAATGTTCTAGTAGCTCGGTATACTTAGGCATCAGACCGTCACTGTATTGTAGAGTAAGCCTTGCTAGCTGTATGGGCAGTTAGCGGCGTTGTATCACCCGCCGTAGTAGTAGTAGTATTTCCGCTGCGAGTAACTTTGATTATTGGGATGATTGGACGGTAAGTACAGGATTAGCGGTAGGGGTGTTACAAAAAGTAGTATCAGAGCGTAGTTACGCTCTGATGTCCATAGTTACCGAGCATAGGGATTACCGAGTTAGGATTTCAACCGTCTTAAGACGGATACTTAGAAACCTAACTAGGAACTACCGTTGTTAACAACGGATACCCTTGACGTTCTTAGGAACGATACTTTGCTTAAATTTCAAGACCCATAGGTCACATGTTATGAAGTCTAATGTAAATGCTAAATGTTCAGATGTTAGGACGAGGTCGAGGCCGACCTAGGGGAGAGACATCTGATGGACCAGGCGCGCAGACGATAGCTGAGATCGTCGCCGCCACGGTAGCGTAGATGCTACCACAAGTAATCACTGCAATGCAACAAAACCAGCAGAATCAACAGACACAAGCGGGACCAATCCCTCCCCCTCCACCCAGAGAAGTAAACTGGATAAAAGCTATCGCAGATCTCCGACCTCCATGCTTTAGAGGCGAGAGCGATCCTGCTAAACTTGAAGCTTACATCTCCGAAATGGAGACTGCATTTGAGACCCTCGAATGTCCTGCTGGAGTTCGAGTGAGACTAGCCGCCTACTACCTCAAGGATGCAGCCATGGATTGGTGGAAACTAATCAAGCAAGGACCATGTTGATGACCCTACCTTTGACTGGGAGTCTTTCATAGCCCTCCTCCGATCCAAATACTATCCTGAACACGTCAAAACCAGAAAAAGACTTGAGCTGGATGCTTTGAAGATGACAGAGAAGATGTTTGTCGATGAGTACTACCGCACCTTCACCTCTCTTCTCCGTCTATTACCCGACTTTGTGTACACCGGCTAGGTGTTGGTCGATCGCTTCTATGGCGGTCTGAGCCATCGCCTTCGGTACGGTATGGGCTATACCAGGTTTACCTCCCTTCAGGTAAATATCGGTTTAACCCTAGTACCATTGTAATTCCATAATTCCTTAAATTCCTTGAATTCCTTAAATACTTTATCTTTACCTCTACCTCTTTAAATAAGAATCCCGGCTAATACCTGAAACTTCAGGAGTGTTATCACGTGGCCTCTCGCGTTGAGATCACTTGCCAACTTCGGGATGAAGAAACCGCGCTGAAGCGCAAGGCTAATAGTAAGAACACAAGTGCTGAGGAGCGGAACCAGGGTAAAAGCTGGAAAAAGAAGAAAGGGAAATTCTTTCATCAGACTCAAAAGAACTTCCCAAGTGAGAGCAGTGCCCATGCTGAGCAGGGCAAACCAGTTGAGCTTCTTCAACTAGGTTCATCTGCACCGGTGGCTGCGAAGCCACTGAGATCACACCCACCTAAGGGTAAACTTCTATTTCTAATTTGTATTCGTACAAGTATTATATCTAGTATATCCACGCACAAATGTGCTGACCCTCTCAACCTTAGGTTCTGGCTCCGGTTTCACCAAAACCTTCTCCGATGGCCGCACCTATGTGTGCAGGAAGTGCAATCAAGACCATCCCGGCAAGGACTGCTATGGGAGAGAAATCAAGTGCTACAACTGCCAGAAACCGGGACATACAGCCAATAAATGCCCAGAGAACGCCAAGCCAAAGGGGAACTACCAAAGCTACAGGCAGAGGGAAGGCAAGGAGGTTGCATCTGGCGATGCACCGACCCAGCAGGCACCACAGGGACAGGGGTCCCGGGGACCTCAGAGGGGCGCACCCCAGAGGCAGCCTGTCCTTCATGTTATCGACCGTGATGGGTCCGGTTCTAAGTCCGGCCCAGGTAATTATCCAAACCTTTAATCCTTGAGAAGCATGTCTAAGTATTAGAGTAATCGTATGAGTGAATGCATGAGTAAATGAATTGAAGTGTGTATTGAGCATGAAATGAGGTAGTTGAAACTAGTACTCACCGTAGATGAAATTTATAACCATAGGAAGCTTTAGTATCTGTTATCCGATACCGGTAAACCTGAATCAAGAAGAGACCGACATCACCAATCACTACTACACCAGCGAGCAGTGTCAGGTCATCCGACCAGGTATGATTTTATTAAGGGGATACCTGACACCCGAAGCCCAAATCTCAATCATTCGACGATGCAACGAACTAGGAACGGGTCAAGGAGGATTTTATACACCCGAATTCCCCGGTGGAGCGAAGATGAAGCTGAAGATGATGTGCTTGGGAAAGGATTGGAATCCTTATACCAAGACATACCAAGAGACACGAACACAAGACGGAGTGACGCCACCGACAATACCTCCAGAATTTCAGACACTTGTCACACAAGTAGTAGATTTCGCACAACAATGTGAATATGATCCGATCCCCGCACTTGAAGCGGACCTCTGTATCATCAACTTCTATGAGAAAGAAGGACGACTTGGGTTACACCAAGACAAGGACGAGACAGCGGAAACTCTTGAACAAGGAGTGCCCATAGTGTCTTGGTCCGTTGGTGATGACGCCGTATTTATGTATAGCGAGCAGAAGCGTGTGGACCTCGCAGAGAAATTGGTATTGAGATCAGGAGATGTCCTAATCATGGGTGGAAACTCTAGGATGCTGTATCACGGGATCAACAAGATCAAGTTGAATACGGCACCACCGGCAATAATCAATGCCACACACATGAAACCAGGACGCCTGAACCTTACCTTTAGAAAGTATTAAATTCATGTAATGTATTAGTAACGTGTATTAGAGACACGGTATGTATGATGGTTGGTTTATCAATAAAGAGCAGTGTTGATTTGAATTCCATTTGTGTCCACCATCAATACTTATGAAATTGTGACTTCAATAGGTTGTGGACTCGGTACAGAAGGTATCCTGAGCATCCTCACCGAAGCACAAGCCGGTAAAAGCGGCACCATCTTAACGAGAACCTTCCCAGTGAACGGCATTGATGCCACAGTGTTATTCGACTCCGGCGCCTCTCACACCTTCGTATCACCATCTTTTGTGAAGAGGTTAAAGCTAGATGCGGATGAGATACCTAACTTCCTAGTTACTCTCCCATCGAAGGAGCGAGTACAGTGCACCAAGTATTACCAAGCAGCCACGATCCAAATCAAAGGCGAAGCATTTCCAATCTCCTTCATCGAGTTCAATGGATTGGGATTCGACTTGATAATCGTAATGAATTGGTTGGAGCGGCACAAGGGTAGAATCCTCTGCGCCGAGCATCGATTGATGCTCAAGAGTCCTTCTGGGGTTACCGTATCTTACCGCCAGAGACCAAGAGAGCCTTCGACCACAGTTATCTCCGTTATGGCTATGTACCGGGAGCTCAGAAAGGGCCACGAAGTATATCTGTGTTATGTACAAGACCTGGAGAGAGATCCAGAGTTCAGTGAAGATGTACCGATTGTAACCGAATTCCCTGATGTTTTCCCTAAGGAGCTACCCGGCATGCCACCACCGAGAGTAGTGGAATTTGAAATTGATCTTTTTCCAGGTACCGGTCCCATTGCTTGGGCATCGTACCGCATGGCACCTGCTGAAATGACAGAGCTCAAGGAGCAGTTACGAGACCTACTTGATAAAGGGTTTATACGCCCGAGCGTATCACCCTGGGGAGCATCGGTCCTCTTTGTGAAGAAGAAGGACGGTAGCCTCCGACTTTGTATTGACTACCACGAGCTGAATGCGGTCACAGTAAAAAATAAATACCCATTGCCACGCATCGAAGACCTATTTGATCAGCTGAAAGGAGCATCGGTCTTCTCCAAGATTGACCTCCATTCTGGGTATCATCAGATTGCAATTAAAGAGCAAGACATCGAGAAAACGGCATTCTATACCAGATATGGCCACTACGAATTCACGGTGATGCCATTCGGTTTGTCAAACACACCAGCTAAATTCATGGACCTCATGAATCGACTATTCAGTGAGCAGTTGGACACTTCAGTGGTTGTCTTCATCGACGACATACTTGTATACTCCCAATCAGCAGAAGAGCATGAATTTCATTTGAGGAAAGTGCTTGAGACACTGCGCGAGAACCAGCTGTATGCGAAGTTCTCCAAATGCGAGTTCTGGCTAGATCAGGTATCATTCCTCGGTCATGCCATCTCGAGCGCAGGCATATCACTTGACCCTTCTAAGATTGAAGCTGTATGATCATGGCCTAGACCCAAGACTGTTACCAACATTAGGAGCTTTCTTGGTCTAGCCGGTTTCTACCGGAGATTTGTAAAGGACTTCTCGAAAGTTGCTAAGCCCATGACTACACTGATGAAGAAAGATGCACCGTTTGTATGGACAGACGAGTGCGAGTTATCATTTCAGAGCCTAAAGGACTCATTGACCTCAGCGCCCATCCTCACTCTTCCAGAGGGCATAGAGGGATTTGAGGTATATTGTGATGCATCAGGCAAAGGAATGGGATGCGTACTCATGCAGCATGGCAAGGTTGTAGCTTATGCCTCCTGCCAGCTGAAAAAGCATGAGGAGAATTACCCGACTCATGACTTAGAGTTAGGAGCCATTGTCTTCGCCTTGAAGATATGGCGACACTATCTCTATGGGGTAAGCATCACCATCTACTCCGACCACAAGAGCTTACAGTATGTATTCACCCAGAAAGAATTGAACTTGAGATAGAGAAGGTGGATGGAGTTTCTTTCAGATTATGACATCGACCTACAGTATAAGGAAGGGGAGGCAAACGTGGTAGCCGACGCCCTGAGTCGTCGAGCACACTCGCTCCATTCGTTACTCGCTTCTTCTAGCTTGGTTGACGAGGTGCAAGACGCTCAGTTGAGCGACCCTTACCTGACCGGAATCAGACAGAAGATCAGAGATGGTACATTTGAGAAGAAGAAATATGACTTTAAGTTGCATGAAGATGGTCTGATTCGGCTAAATGGCAGGCTATGCGTCCCCCGAAGCAATGCTGAGCTAAGGGATCGCATCCTGCGAGAGTCACACAGTTCGACATTGTCAGTCCATCCAGGTGCCCCCAAGATGTACAAAGACATGAAGAGGTACTTCTGGTGGTCAGGAATGAAATCAGATGTGACAGAGTTTGTATTGAGATGCTTGACATGCCAGAAAGTAAAGTTTGAACATCGTAGACCGGGCGGAATGGTACAATTGATGCCAGTTCCGGAGTGGAAATTTCATGATATCTCCATGGATTTTGTTGTAGGACTCCCACCTGCCAGGGGAGGACTCAACATGATCTGGGTAGTAGTCGATCGCCTTACCAAGGTCGCCAGATTCATACTGATGAAGGACACCTGGAAGGTAGTGAAGCTCGCAGAGCTATTCGACAAAGAGATTATCAGACATCACGGAGTCCCGAAAACCATAGTATCTGACCATGACACCATATTTCTTTCGAGATACTAGAGAACTACAGGGGAAGCGCTGGGTACGGAATTGAAGTTGAGTACCGCCTTCCATCCTCAGACCGACGGTCAGACAGAAAGGACCATTCAGACACTGGAGGACATGCTTCGGGCATGTGCCTTAGATTTTCAGGGGAGTTGGTTAGATAAGCTTCATCTTATCGAGTTTTCTTACAATAATAGCTATCATGCGTCGATTAAGATGTCGCCTTTCCAAGCCCTATACGGTAGACCTTGCCGTACACCTTTGTGTTGGGATGAGTCGAGTGAAGCGGTCATCATAGGACCGGAGTATCTTGAGCAAGTGCAAGCTGAAGTTCAGCAGATTCGAGCTAATATGAAGGCAGCCCAGGATAGGCAGAAATCCTATGCGGATGTGCGACGACGCGACCTTGAGTTCGCCGTGGGCGACCAAGTGTTCTTGCGCGTTTCACCTATGAAGGGTGTCTTCCGATTTGGCCAGAAGGGCAAGCTGAGCCCAAAGTTTGTAGGGCCGTATGCTATCACCGAAAGAGTTGGAGCTGTAGCCTACAGGTTAGCATTACCTGAGGACTTGGGACGTGTCCATGATGTATTTCATGTGTCACAACTCAAGAAGTATATTGCTGATCCTTCTCATGTTCTAGAGCCTGAGAGACTATCCATTGAGCCGACAATGAGATATGTTGAGACCCCTGTGAGAATCCTGGATAGGAAGACCAGAGACACTCGCCATAAGTCTATACGGATGGTGAAGGTCCTATGGTCAAACCATGATGTCGAAGAAGCGACATGGGAGTTGGAAGATGCCATGAAGACGAAGTACCCACAGTTATTCATAGACTAGATAGTCTAGTATTTAGTAATACGGGTACGGGGCGTACCCCCTTTTAAGGGGGGTAGAGCCTTTTTGCTTTTGCATTGCTTCGGGTGAGCATTGCATAGTGAGTAGGTATTGTAATAGGTTTTGATAGCACATGTAGTGCAGAGTGTATGTGGTGTGTATGTGTAATGTGTGGTGTATGGATGTGTATGTACGATGTGTGATGTTTGTGTAATGTGTATTGTGAATTGCAATGTTGTATTATGGAATCGTATGAATTGAGAATGATGGATTGTGTATGTGAATTGTGTATGATGCTTGAAGTGTGTATGCTTGCAATGTGTAAGGAAGTAAACACCTCATAGGTGTAGTAAGACACATTATGGCAATTGGGTTGCCTAATGAGTAGAATTAATAAACTATTAAACCTTGAGCAACTTTGAGGGCAAAGTTTCTTAAGGGGGGTAGATTGAAATACCCCGTAATTAGAAATAGTGATTAATTATGCTAATAAATATTTTATAAGCTTAATTAAGTCTAAATAATCATGAGGGAACAAATCCCGAAGAAAACGGATCCTTAAAATGGATTAAAAACGCTAACGAACCTTAAAAGCGCGTTTTTCGAGGTAACCGGGAAAACGTGACTTTAAGCGGGTCAAATAGACTCGTAACAATTTTGGTCAACTAAATAGTCATTAATAAATATTAGTGAAGCTTTAGAACCAATAAAATCAATAAAACGAGAAATTAGTAAAAAAACTGTCAAAAACGAGAAGTTGTGGGGTAGAAACATAAATAACCCAAACTAGTGTGTCCAATATTGTAAATAGAATTTTAAAACCCATATGGGCTGTGTGTGTGTCCGATGGCCTTCCCCCTCTCTCACACACTCTATTAATTCCTCTTATGTACAAAACAACAAAACATTTAAAAAGCAAAAAGTAAAACACTACTTTACTTACCTATCTCACATTCTCTCTCCTACCTCATTCTCTTCACTCACGTAACCCATCTCCCTCACTCACTCTCTTTTCTTTCTTCTTCTTCCCATGCGATGGCAATGGTGAAATGAGAAACCCCCACACAAACTCAACTTCTCTCCTCTTGTTAACCCCTTGAACCTCCACCAAAAATTACAGAAATTGTACCGTTGTGTTCCTCTCGCCAAGGAGAACATTTCCCTCTTTTCAAAATTCAAAAATGAGCATTTTCATCTCCATGGGTATTCTTGCTTTGGAGCTCCAAGACCACCATTAGAAGGCCCTTCTTCACCTCTTTGGTTTAAGGTAAAAAGAAATCGAAAAGCATTACCTTTCCTTGCTCTTATTTGCAAAATAGAGATTTCTAAGCGTTGAGCTCCTATCCTTTTTGTTCCAGCCGATTTTGGCATTGTTGAAGGAGTAGAAATATTGCTCTAGTGCTGTTCCAAGCCTCACTTACTCCTTTGCAAGGTAATGAATCCCTAAACCATAGAAACTTGCCTTAAAAGCTTTAATATAATCTAAGGGTTAGTTGAATTGAACGGTGGTATGTATGGGCTGTAGTGTAGTGCTTGAATCTTCATAGCTGTTGGGAAAAGAGGAAAAAGAAAGGAAGAAAGAAAGAAGCAAGAAGAAGAAAGGAAAAGCTAGAAGAAGAACAAGGTAAATGATACTCACTTGTGTAGTCTTGTAAATAATCATGTAACAGATTTTTAGTAGTGTAAATGGGTATTGTAAAATGGTAATGAGTAGTAGTGTAATGTGGAAGAAGAACAAAACCATTTTGAAGCTTAAAAAGATATTTAAAAACTGTCACAAACTAGATAGGAATTACATGTTGAGTGCAGGAATTTTAGAAGTGTTTAGTGTGTAGGTATTGTGTTGGAGAGTTGGTATTAATGCTTTTACAAACAGGTGAAATGAGTGATGATTTGGGAACTAGAACATGTGATGAGAATGTAAAAATATAGGGGAGGTTATGTCAAAATTTACCTAGAACTAGAACACTTAAAAACTAGAAAACTAGGTAAAAGTATGTCCTTGTAACAGATTTTAATTTGAGCTGTTTAGTGGGTAGTTTAGGAGAGATGTCTAATGTGTTACAAGCCTTGGAAATGACATTATAAGAGGGATCAATAGATGGAGGAAGTGAGAGACAAAATCTGTAGCATAATACAACTAAAGGGAGAAAATGTAAGTGCTGAAATGAAAATGTAGAAAACAAAGTGTGTGAATTGATATAGAAAAGAGTAAAGTAGTGTAGTGAGTAGTGTGTTAAGGAGTGTTTTAAGGTGTTTAAACATGTAGAAAACTTGTGGGAAGGTTAGGGAATGATTAGGAAAAGATTGGGGTGAATTTGGAGTTCAAAATGAGAACAAAAACACCTTGAAAAATAGGTTTTGTTGTGGACCGCCCCTACGGACCGCCCCTGTGGGGAGGTCCAGTGGAATCGCGCAGCGTAGATGGTTTCTGTCACGGACCGCCCCTAGGGACCGCCCCACAGGGGAGGTCAAGTGCAGAGAAGATTAAAAAAAAATTGGTTTCTGTCTCGGACCGCCCCTGTGGGGAGGTCCAGTCGAAATCCCAGGCCGGATGGCTTCTGTCTCGGACCGCCCCTAGGGACCGCCCCACAGGGGAGGTCCGGTCAAAAAAAAATAAAAAAAATAATGGGCTTAAGCAGTAAACCATAGGGAGAATAATGATGGTAAGGAGAAAATAATATACACATAAGAACCTAAGAAAATGAGCTTAGGAAATGATGCGAAGTAAATGATTTTAGAATTAAGTAAGAAATCTAAGGAACTAGTAATGGTACATTGGGAAAACATAAAGGATGAAGCGTGTTGGGTTACCCATAGAGAATTAACCACTCGATCACATGTATGTTATAGGACTTGGATTGTGAACACCGGAGGAAAGTTGGATACAAGTACAACGGTGAACGGTATGAATTCCTCATGCCCCGTATGCTACCTTGGTTACTCTGATTTGTGTGTTGTGTGCTAATTGATCACCAAATAAGATAAATGCACGAATCGGAGTTATTATGCTTACTTGTGATTATGTAGTGTTGTATCTTGTTGAATGTTTTCTTTAAATCATAGTTTGTATAATTCATGAAATGTATGGATGATAAGGAATGTGTGTATGCTTGTGTTTGTATGTGACCGATTATTATTTGTGATTGGACTTCTAACTGATTCCTAACAAGCTAACCAATCTAACTTAATAAATTGGTAATTAAATTGGAATGAGTAGAAGTCCGATATAGTTTCGGCCACGCGTGAGGATGAGGAGACACAAGAGGTTGGATCCGATTCCTGACTCTTAAACTGGTCCGTGGCCCAAACCCCTTAAATGGGTAGCATCCCGGATTGGTGAGTCAAGTAAATCCCGGTGGTGGGACGGTGTAGTCCCCGGGCTGGAGGTCATACCGACTTAACATGAGTAAGAGTAAGTAAGTAAGAATGAGTAAGTAAGTAAATGAAAGTAAGTAAGTAAAGTAAGAGTAAGTAACGTGTAATGAGTAAAAGAGTAACAAGCATTCCGACTAACCCGGATGCGTAATTTGGCTAACTTTGTGAAGGTAAGTAATGTGTATGTCATTGTAATGTTTCCTTGGATTGTATAATGTATTGTATATGTATGTATGTTGTATGCAAAGCATGCATGTATGAAATTAATGAATCGCATGTTTAGTGGACGTCAAATAGTCGGCGTGCCCTTGTTAGCACTCGGTATATGCGGAGTTTATGTGCAGCTTTTGCTGAGCCCCTTGGGGCACCGTTTTTAACATAATACAAGTACTCGTGAAGGATGAAGACCATGAGAGTTGGAGTTGATTTCTTTTTGTCTGTAACGAATGAATTGAATGGTGTACCAAGTAGTACACGGCTGTAAGTTTTTGTTAGCCAGTGTACCATGGGGTACACCCTTTTGGATTGTGAAAGAATGATAGGATGGTGAATTGGTATAGATGAGTAATTGTTTTAAACTCATTATTTTTGGGAGCTAGTGAACGGTTGTAATTAAGTACACTCAAATACTCGGTAATCCATTAATGTAAGCGAGTGGTATTTTGTATTAAGTAAGCAATGTTCTAGTAGCTCGGTATACTTAGGCATCAGACCGTCACTGTATTGTAGAGTAAGCCTTGCTAGCTGTATGGGCAGTTAGCGGCGTTGTATCACCCGCCGTAGTAGTAGTAGTATTTCCGCTGCGAGTAACTTTGATTATTGGGATGATTGGACGGTAAGTACAGGATTAGCGGTAGGGGTGTTACACCTATGGATCCAAATTCTCCTTTCTGAGCTAGGGTTTCGTCTTCCCACTCCTCCTGAGTTATACTGCGACATTGTCTCCGCCGCCTCTCTCGCCTCTAATCCCATTTTGCACAGTCGCATCAAACACCTCTCTCTCGATTATCACTTTGTAAGGGAGCGCATCAAGAATGGCACTTTAAAATCTCTCATCTTCTCTCCAAGGAGCAACCCGCAGATGTACTTACCAAACTCTTACCCTCGACTGAGTTTCTATACTTACGGTTAAAGCTTCCACTCACTGGACACTTTGACTCGAGGGGAGATAATAGAGGACAAGCCCAAGTTACAGAAATAAGTTAGCAATGGGCCCGATTGGCCTTATTAGAGATGGGCCTGTTCTTTCATTTGACTCCAGTGTACATGTACTGATCCTTACTATAAATAGGATCATTTTCTCACTCAAATATAAGATGACCAATCATTGACAACCCTATTCTATTACTATCAATATCAGATAGATCACTTGATCATGGGATAACTGACTAAAAGTAAGAATGTCACCATAATGCAGAATAAAGCGTCACTATTATATTCAGTACATGTGAAGAGACAAAAACTATATCAGAAAATTGTTTAGTAAGTATTTAGATTGTTAAGAGCACCCACTATTGGAGGGTGGATTTAACCCTATACTCTTTTTTCTCAAAGTTGTTTAAAGCGGGTATAATTTTTTTTTTAATACTATCATTTTTTAAAATATTATATTTTGTTATATTTTCAAAAATTTATAATAGCATTTTACAAATTTTCCAAGTTAATTTTACTTTTTGTTTATACTACTATGAATTAGAAAATGAGAAAGAGGTTTCTCAACTAGAAACCTAAAAAAGTTAAGTGTGTTAGCCAAAAATGTAACACCCCTACAACGCTCCTATCATCTACCGAATTCGCAGCGGAAATAACCAGTCAAATAATAACTAACGCTTTGGTGTTACAACGCCGTTAACCACCCACGTGGTTAACTAGGCAGAATAAATACAACGGTATCGGTCTGATGATCAGACTCCCGAGCATAGTGTCTAACATCCATATATAAACATAACCAACCATACCGAGTATTTAATTTACAAACACCTACAAACCATAATCATCCACCACTGCATAACAACAGTATCAAAATGTAACGCCGCCTCGGGAGCACAGGCGCATCCGGGCTCCACTACCAACATCTCCAAAAGTACATCAACAAACTAGGACCTAGAGCCACTCTGCTTCTTCGATCCTCATCCTGCAATAAAAATATGGAGCCCCCGAGGGGGTCAGCACCTTTGCTGGTATGGCTAACGCGCAGCCCATCGACTACCGGGATACGCGCAACCAATTGTCATATAACATGGCATTTTAGAACATCCAACATATACATATACCATAGCATAGCAAGGGAAATTGCATAGCATCACGACATCAATACATAACACCATAGACTCGGTTCTCACAAGGAACCTCCCACCATAGTTAATACAACATATGAGCCTAGAGATTTTTACCAATCCCATGTTAAGCTCGTTACCATCCTCGTTACCGTCCGGTTATGTGGAACGGTTAACTTATACCAAAGGTGTGTCGGATATAGTAATCCCAAGCACACCGAAATAACATACGTATGCCCCTATGGCCCGACGTGAGTCAGTAACTAGCTTTGGATAAGCTAAGGGAAGGTAGAAACCAAATTGGAATACCACCTATACATACACCAAGAGAGCCGAACCGGATATGATATCGACCCCCATCCATCACACGCGTGGCCGGAACAACCGGACTCCTCACTTCCCCGGTTAGCACTTGTTAGTGATCACACAACATTTGTTAAGTCACATACAAGCAAACATTTAGGTCTTGTTAGACAACCAAGGGAAAGGAGTCATAACCTTACAACATCATAATGTATAACAACTGTAAACTCTTTTCATGCCTTAATCTTATAAGGTCGTAACACACAGAAAAGCAAACAACACCCAAGCCGGTGTAAACCGGTAGGCAACAGACTGCAAGAAAACCATACCTTGGTCTTGCCTTGTTTCGTTCCCACCTTGAGAGAATCCTATACACATTAGTAAGGTCGGTTAATTATTTATTTAACTTCACACTTACTAAGTATTCACATGATTGTATGACATGTTTTAATGTCTACCTCACCCTAGGTTACCTTCATTATACATCCTAGGGTTAACTACATAAGTCACATTCTTTTCTGTTTTTTTTTTACAAGTTTAGGTCCGACCGGACTTGCCGACCGGACTTGTCCATGTCCGGTCGATTCCAGAGAGTTTCTCCCTTCGGAAATTCAGCCCGACCGGACTTGCCAAGTCCGGTCCTATGTCCGGTCGATTCCAGTAACTCAATCCGTACAAAATTTTCTACTCCGACCGGACTTGTAAGTCCGGTCCTATGTCCGGTCCATTCCAGAAACTAATTCTCGCAGGGTAAACAGGTCCCGACCGAGCTTGCAAGTCCGGTCGCAAGTCCGGTCGGCCCCAAATCTTTGTTTTCCTTTTTACATTCAACTCCAAACTTCACCCCATAAACCTAGTACTCCCTAACCTCATTTGGGCACTCTAAACACAACTTAAGACACCCTTAAACACTCATAAAACTCATTTTCTAATTCCTTAAGCCTTTACTTATTCCTTCACAAAATTCCTAACACTTACAATATTTTCTCCTAGTTTTTCAAATGGTGTTTCACACCTTAGATGACTACTATACCAAAAGCTTCCTCCTTATTCTAACATCATCTCCCAAGCATCATCTCTCACAACTAATTCCTTATCTCCTTCTTGAAACTCTTTTCCTAGTGTACACTTCTCCTTGTTTTACCAAAGTTTGCCTAGGTATTTACCTAAGTCCCAAAGTGACTTTGGTACTCACTAAATCTTAAGATCATGTCTAAGTCCTTATTACACCCTAGAGTACTTCCTAGTACATCAAAATTCCTTAAGAACATCATGAACTTCTTATTCATCTCCTACACTTTCTAACTCACCAAACCTTATGTAAACACTTAGAACTTCTTACTTCCTACCTAAATTTTGACATGGGTTCCCCTAGAACATTACTAAGCCAAAACACTTTGTTTTCTCCATTAAACACTCAAGAACAAGATCTAGAATCACCAAACACACTCTCATACACAACTTCACCAAATTTACACTACATCACAATATAGTGCATAATTTAAATTGCATGGCACTTAGGCCCTTAAAATGCATGGCTCTTAGGCCCTTAAAGTGCTTAAATCATAAACACTGAATTTCCACAATATAATGCCTTTAACCTGCAAATACATCAACACACACATATGCCCTTTACTAGTCTCTTGAGAACACTTTACTAAGTCATTCACCATTTGCTCTTTAGGTAGTTTTAATAAGCATTTATAAGCTCATTTCTCCTAAGGCATTAAACAACATTTAAGTTAGTAGATTTACCTCTTTTCCCAAAATACTTCCTCCTTGATTCCTTACAAAACCGTATGATAATTTGATTCCTTGTCAAGTTCTAGACAATATACAAACACCATAATGAGTATTCAAGCTTTGAGCTTCATCTCATTGTAAACCCTAATTTGACATTGTTTCAAAAACATTAATGTAGTTGTTTTACCTTGATCTTTGAAGGGAGTTTGAATATATAACAAGAGAGGACTCCACCTAGTCCATGAAGAGTTGAAATGAAGCTAGAACAAAGTCACACAAAGAGCTATATCAATGTGTATTTTCGGTCAAGGTAAAAACATGGAGGAAACATGATTTTTCTTTGAGATTCCTTACCTAGAAGCAAAGGAGATCAACAATATGTCAAAATACAAGCTCAAGCTCCTTCAATGGTGGAACACCTTGGCACCGAAATGGAGCTCTTGGAGTTTTGAGAAGATAGGAATGAAGAGCTTGATGAGAGGAGAGATTGGTGGTGTTTGTTTTGATTTGGACAAGTGAGCTTGATTTAGCAAGTGGTCAAAGGTGGAGCTCTAATGGGTGGTGATGGTATTACCGTGAGAGAACAAAGAAGAAGGAAGAAGAGAGGTGGGAAACCGTGTGAATGAAGGAAAGAAATGAGAGAATGAAGATAGAACTTACTTTTAAGGAGATATTTGTAGTATAAAGTAAAAAGTAGTTTTACTTAGTTTTCTTTACTTACCTATTGTATTAATTAGAGAGTGGTGAGTCACCACACTTGAGAAAAAACCGGCCCCCTTATTAATAGAGGGTAGTATAGTCTTCTTTTGTCAATTTAATTACTTATACCACATATGTTACAAAATAGCTTATAAAAATCACTATTCACCTAAACAAGGCACTTAAAAGTGAAATTTTTGATTTCCCATTAATATAGCCACCCAAATGTGATACTATATAGTACACATATACATTTAAGAGTAATGATGGACATTTAGCCATTCAAAACTCATTTACAAGACAATTTTTCAAAAACGTGCTTTAAGACTTCTTAAAGCACATTTTGTGTTTTAACTTGTTTTCAAGCTTGGTTTTCTTGGTAATTGGTTAATATGTTCATTAGTATATAAATGAGGTCTTGGTAAGCTCATTAGGTCTTACTCAAGTTTATCCCAAGCTTAGAGCACATTTTGGCTCTTATTTACTTTAAAGCACTTTTGTGTTTCCTTTTGTTTAAATTTGTTTACTAAGGTTTCTAAGACTCTTTTTAGTCCTAATATATCATGTTTTAATGTTTAACCAACATGCCAAGGTTTGGGGTATTTCAAAAAAAATCCTTTATGGAGAAAACAATCGCAACATTTGTTATATAGTCGCGTGAAGTAATTCACACTTTTTCAATGGAAATAGTATTACATAGTTAGCTAGCCATGGTATCAAGCGACGGAGCTAGTATGAGAGTTTAAGGGTGCGACCACCCCCTAACTTTTCAGAAAACATCACAATATACAATATTATTTTTTGTTTATTCAGTTCCTAGACATGGTACACCCCCTATCGTCTAGCTAAAATCTAACTAACTTTTTCCAAAAGAAAAAGCTAACCAAGTAACTAGCACGAGATGCATTGGAAATATAAACAAGTAAATAAAAAACTGATAATTCTCTACAAGCTAGTATTGAAGATATCCCTCCACATAGATAAAAAATAAATTAAAATATACAAAAGTAATCATTACACTTTATGGATGAGGACAAAAAAACTAATCGTGGACTTATTTCTCTATTTGCTTTTTCATTTCTTATCAGAGAAGCTTCACACTCCTATTTTGTTGCTTCATCGTTCTCGTCCAGCGTCTGGGTTGTGAAGAGAAAATTTCTTCTTTGCCATCCAGTTACGGAGGAGAAAGGTAAGTTTTCTTCTTTCTTTTTTTAACAAAGGAGGAAAGAATAGTTTTCAGTTTTCCAAAATATTGGGCGTCTTCATCTTTTTTTTCTGTTTATCTATTCTTTTAATATGGTAATGGTTATATAGATGCACTCTGAGTAAAAACACTAAACGCATAAAAAACAGAAAATTTAATTTAGTATAAGTTCTCTAATCTGTAGCATATTGTTTTGCTTCGATACGTGATTACTACTCACTAGAATCAATAGTTGTTTAGAGAACAAAAGTAGGAGTGTGCAAACTTCATATAATTAAGTGGTTAAAATTTATAATAATTTTTTATCCTTTATTTGGTGTAGTTTTGACATGAGAAATATCTATTGTAATTAGAGACACATTTCTTAATTAGTTAAAATTTGAACCTTTTCAACCAAGAATTGATTGCCTTATTTGAAATACTTGCTCAACATGCTTCAATTTTCAATATGATGAACTACCTAACTAACTTTATATTTTTTATATGATTTCCATATTGGATATGGTCAAAGTAAGAACAATAGATTCATTTTTCAAATCAGGGGGAAATAGTAGCGTTGTTGAGCCATCACAACATAGTGATGAGCTAGTATAAGCTCCTAGTTCTATTAACACTCCTTCTCATGATGAAGAACCTCCTTTGAAATCTCCTCAGCTTGATAAAGTTAATATGCTAGAGTCGGGGATGCTCAACATGGACTACTTAATTTGTGATACAGGTTTACGACCCCCAATTGCGGAGTATCCAATAGGTCAACGTGATGATATCAGACGAGCGTATATGAAACTTGGACCTTATCAGCTTCAGAAACTTGAGTACCCTTTCAGTGGTACTGTTGGTCAAAGATGAAGGTTTCAGCTTACTTGGTTTAAAAGTTTTTTTTGGTTGGAGTATTTAGAGGCAAAAGATGTTGTGTTTTGTCTTCCCTGTTATCTCTTCAGCAAGAAGCCCATGGGGCAAAGTGGATCCGACACATTTACTGTCAAAGGCTTCAACAGTTGGAAGAAGGTGAACAAGGGCAAGGGTTTTGCTTTTGTCAACCATGAAGGTACATCTTCTAGCTCAGCACATAATTATTCAGTAAGATGCTATGAAGATTCCAAGAATCAGCCTTGTCACGTTGAGAATGTTATACACAAACAAACCTCCTAGCAAATTGCAAGTAATAGATTGCGCTTGAAAACTTCAGTTGAAGTTGTCAAGTGGCTTACATTTTAGGCATGTGCATTTAAGGGACATGATGAGAAATCTGATTCAAAAAATCAAGGGAATTTCCTTGAATTGCTTAAACTGTTAGCATCATACAACAAATATGTTAGTGATGTTGTGTTGTCTATGAGTGTGCAAGAAGCCATTCGTGATGAAATTGGTAGTGCTAAGTTTTGTTTCATAGTGGATGAGGCTCGAGGTGAATAAAAAAAAGAATAAATGGCTATTGTTATTAGGTTTGTTGATCGTCATTGATATGTGAAAGAGAGATTTTTGGATTTGATTCACGTGAAAGATACAACTGCGTCAACTTTGAAGCAAGAGATATCTTCTTGTTTATTATATCATAAACTAGATATTCAGAACATTCGTGGTCAAGGGTATGATGGAGCTAGTAATATGCGTGGAGAATGGAGTGGGTTGCAGGCCTTGTTTTTAAGGGAATGTCCTTATGCTTCTTATGTGCATTGCTTTGCCCATCAGTTGCAATTGGCTTTAGTTGCTACGTCTAAGGAAGTGAATGAGGTCCATAGTTTTTTTATGAACTTAAACTTTATTGTGAATGTCATTGGCTCTTCTTGCAAGCGTAATGATGAGCTACAAGCTGCTCAACTCGCTGAAATTTCTGATCTAGCTGAACTCGGAGAGCTTGAAAGTGGAAAGGGGGGCAAATCAGATCAAGTTTTTGCAAAGACTAGGAGATACTAGATGGAGTTCACATTTTAGATCTATTTGTAGCTTGATGAGCTTGTTTACTAAAGGCTCAACGGCTTCTCAAAGAGGTGATGCAGACTTTGCTCTAAGACAGTTGTTATCATTTGATTTTGTACTTGTGATGCATGTGATGAAGGAAATCATGGGAATAACCGACATGCTTTGTCAAGCGCTACAAAAGAAGTCTCAAGACATTGTGAATGCTTTGACTATGCTTTCTACTACCAAAACATTGATTCAAAGACTAAGAGATGAAGTGAGGGATTCACTTTTGAACAATGTTACTTCTTTTTGTGGAAAACACAACATTCAAGTACCAAATTTGAGTGGAATTTACACCGATATCATTCGATCTCGCCGTAGGAAAGAAACTGTAAGTGTTGAGCGTCATTTTCGGGTTGAAGTTTATATTTCTGCTATTGATCGCCATTAGCAAGAGTTGAACTGCAGGTTTAATGAGTCAGTCGCAGAACTTCTTTCACTTACTGTGGCTTTGGATCCTAGAGATTCATACAAGTCCTTTAGCATTTGTGACATATGTAAACTGGTAGAAAAGTTTTATCCTTCAGATTTTTCAAAGCAAGAACAAATTCAGTTGAAGCAGCAATTGTAACATTATGATATAGATGTTTTTCACCATGAGCACCATTTTGCTAAGAGAGAATTTAGTAGGTATTTATTGAATAATTATGTACAAAAGATTTAAACTAAAGCATAGGAAAACTCAAGAATGTGTCGGGTATATCTTACCCGGCACTATGCACGGCATTAAATACAAGGTAAAATATCCTACTCAATCTACTACGGGTAGAAAACCAAAACCCGGTCAAAAGTAGCAGGGAAGCAAATTAAGACCAAGCAAGTCGAACCCTAGGGACTTGTATAGAAAATTAGTCCTAGCCTTGGTAATTACTAAGTAAAAGGGGGGAAAATGTTAGATTTTCTAATTCTAATAAAAACTAACAAAACTAAGTGGTATCTACAATGAATTTATTCTTGATTAAAGGAGTAAAACCATCTAAGCATCAATGTGAACTCGAAACATAAACACAAGCCTTCGAATTAACCAACAAATGAAAACGCCGGGTGTCCTGCCGGATACCAGATGCACGGCATATTCAAAGACATTGAATATGCTGGACATTGGCCACCCGGCAGTGCATCCGGCATAGTCAATATGCGTATTCTTTTTCCAGTTTCCGAGAAGAAAACAGAAGACTCAATACTTATTAACAATTTGAGCATATATCATGCCACAAAATGAACAAAGTAATGGGGAATGTGGATTAATTCTCACTCTTACTACTAACTCTTAATTCTTAAGAAGAGAGTAGGAAGACCATTAAGAGAGTCTAACCTATTCTACTTGGGATTAATCTTCCACAAGTAAAATTTGCATGAACAGAAAAAGGAGATCAACCAATTTTCTTTCAATAAGAACCTTACTCTTAATAAACTTGAAATTTATATTAAAGTGATCATATTGTCTTACAAAGAGAGTTTCATCCCAACCAAGACAGAAGGGATTACTACTCAATCACCCATGAATTGAAGAAGGAAATACAAGGAGAAGGGAGAGTTTTGACATGGCCTTCACCCTCTAAATCTTCTTCCGAATCTTCTTCTTCTTCTCTTGAATGATTGTGCAGCAACTCTTCAGTCGAAATGCGTCTTTTTTGTGGAGTAAGTGTGTGGGAAATATGGTGGAATGGATGCCAAAATTCGCAGCCTCTCACGCCCTTTTATAGACAGAAAAACTTCAGGTGCCGGATCCCATGCCGGGTAGAAGTCATCCGGCATCAGGATTAAACACGTGCTTTTCAGTAACGGTCGAAACCGCCTTGGCGCGAAGAGTCACTTATGCCGGAAAAATTCCATCCGGCATCATACCCGGCATCGAGTATTTGGATAACGGCAAATAACCGACATCTTTTGGTGAACAGGCGCGTCTTTTGTCTATGCCGGATACAACATACCCGGCAACATGTCCGGCGGCGTCCCATTTCTGCTGTGTACTTGAGCCATGCATGAGAGATCCGACTCCATATCCGGCAAGGTTTGGTTTTTGATAAAAAAAACTCACTCCTTGCATGAAAAACACTAAGAGCATTAGTCTGAACATATAAAATGACTTCTTATATAAATTAATGCAAATACTAACTATTCTGACCTTATTTTAACTAATAATACTACAAATCTAGCTCATGAAATATGATAAGTCTACGGCTTATCAAGGCCCTACACTTACCTTTTGCTAGTCCTCGAGCAAAATTAAATCAGGAAAGAGTACTACTTGTGCACAAAACAAATAAACTTTAGAATGGCAATGCGATATTTATTCCTAACTACTTGACTCTCAATCATAAGCATCACTTAATCTTTCTCATTCTATCAATAATATACAAGTGGGTAAATAGTAAAAACATTCAATCTCAAAAATGGAACAAGAACTCATGGGCTATTTTGTAGAAGGGATTTTTGCATCTCTCATTCTTCCGGTTTCCAACATTCAGCTCTATTTTTCAAGAGTTTCTGAATGTGGCCAAGACTCTCATCATGGTTTTTTATATATTATTGTTCAGCCCTATTTTTTAAGGGTTTCTGAATCAACCATGATTTCTTTTGCATTTAAAGAACGGTGAATTTAGGAGAAAAACAAAAGGAAAAACTCTTAATTTTTGCTTTTATTTTGAGGCAATCTTGCAACCTCATATGCTTCATATATATTTTTTTTTGGAAGAGGTTTTCTTCTTCTCTTTTTTCCTTTTTTGAAGCTCTTTTTTTTTCATCACCCTTTTCTAAGATATTCACCCATAAGAATTGAACTATTTTGAAAAGGAAAGAAAGATATATCACCCAAAAGTAGATCAAGGACAAAGTGGAAGTAAGTTCATATACTCATGTTAACAAAAAGAATCAAGAAGTGAGAAATGATATCTAAGGGTCATTAGAAAGCTTACCTCTTGAGAGAACAAATATTAAGTCTTCCCTAATGTCAACTTAATCAAGGACATACAAAAGGTTGAGTAGAAGGTTAATAAACTTAAAACTTATTATATTGAATAACCAGACATGCTATAAACGTTTTTTTTTTTTTAAGGGGGAGTCCCCCTGCCCTACACTAGGCAGGAACACTGTCCCCAGTGTTTAATAAAGAAGTAAAGAATAATAATAAAAAAAAATTTAATAGCAAAGAAAGAACACAACTTCCCTGGAAGGTGTACGTGGGAATGTGAAAGGCCCTACACTTGGCCTTTGGCGACATTGCAGGATTTTGTAATTTGCAGTGGCATCAACTCCTTCGAGGTAGAATCATTAAAAATTAGATCCACGGAGTTGGAAGTCTTACATTCAGGGCTTAGATATTTCTTCAAGCGGGAACCGTTGACTTTGAATCTTGCACCCGTAGAATTTTCAAGTTCGAAAGCACCATATTCAGTCATGGAAGTGATAGTGAAAGGTCCAGCCCAGTGAGATTTCAACTTTCCCGGAAAAAGTCGAAGGCGAGAATTGTAGAGGAGGACTTGATCACCCACATGAAAATCGCGTGGAAGAATAGCTTGGTCATGAATCTTCTTAGTACGCTCTTTATATAGCTGAGCATTCTCATAAGCGTTGTGGCGTAATTCTTCAAGCTCAGATAACTGGAAGTTCCTTTTGACTCCTGCTTTCTCCATGTCAAAGTTGAGTGCTTTGAGGGCCCAGTAGGCCTTATGCTCAAGTTCTACGGGCAAGTGACAAGCTTTCCCATACACAAGGCGGAATGGTGTGGTCCCGATAGGAGTTTTAAAGGCAGTTCGATATGCCCATAAAGCATCATCAAGTTTGGGGGACCAATCCTTGCGAGATGAACGGACCGTTTTCTGTAAGATCCATTTCAATTCACGGTTGGAAACTTCGGTCTGTCCATTAGCCTGTGGATGGTAGGGAAGCGTAATCTTATGATGAACTCCATACTTCGTTAAGAGGTTATCAAACTGACGGTTGCAGAAGTGAGAACCACCGTCAGAAATGATAGCTCGTGGAACGCCAAATCTGGTGAAAATGTTTTTCTTTAGAAATGTCAAAACAGTCTTGGCATCGGCAGATGAGCATGGAATGGCTTCAACCCATTTGGAAACATAGTCGACGGTGACTAGATGTACTGGTGGCCCTGCGATGAGGGAAATGGACCCATGAAGTCGATGCCCCAAACATCAAATAATTCGACCTCCAGGATATTTGTTAGCGGCATTTCATGACGCCTGGAGATGTTTCCCATTCTTTGACAACTGTCACATTGAGAAACAAACTGATGGGAATCTTTATGTAAGGTTGGCCAATAGAGCCCTGATTCCAATACCTTGGCTGCTGTTCGTGTAGCCCCATGATGTCCGCCGGCCTCCTTAGAGTGACAAAACTGCAGAACTGAAGTGACCTCCGTTTCAGGAATGCATCTCCGGATGATCCCATCGGCACAAACTTTGAATAAGTATGGATCATCCCAGAAGAAATGCTTTACTTGAGACAAAAATCTCTTCTTTTGCTGAGAAGAGAGACCATGAGGTAGGATTCCGGAGGCTAAGTAATTGGCCATGTCTGCAAACCATGGCTCCTGTAAGGCTTCACACACAACAACCAATTCTGTAAAATTATGTGCAATATCATCTTTAGATGCAGATTCCATCCATGTAAGCTGCTGAACACTGAACACCGTCTCGTCTGGGAAATATTCTCTGATGGGGATCCCGTCGTATGGTCGTTCAATGCGGGAGAGGTGATCAGCAACACCATTGAGACAACCCTTCTTGTCAACAACCAAAACATCGAATTCTTGGAGTAGAAGAATCCAGCGCAATAATCTTGGCTTGGCTTCTGCCTTGGTAAAGAGGTACTTCAGGGCAGAATGATCCGTATGCACAATGACTTCACTCCCCCATAAGTAAGAGCGAAATTTGTCTAGGGCGAAGACGACTGCAAGAAGCTCCTTTTCCGTGGTTGTGTAATTTTTTTGTGCATCCACAAGGGTCTTGCTCGCATACGTGATTATTCGCAATACCTTATCTTTTTTCTGACATAGAGCAGCCCCCACAGCATAGTCGCTTGCATCACACATGATCTCGAAGGGGAGAGACCAATCGGGGGAAACAACTACAGGGGCTGAAATTAACTTCTCCTTGATGACTTCAAAAGCTTCCAAACATTCCGTAGTGAATTCAAATTTTGTATCCTTCCCTAATAAGTCACTTAAGGGTTTGGCAATCTTGGAGAAGTCCGAAATGAACCGACGGTAGAACCCGGCGTGGCCTAAGAATGCTCGAACCTCTTTGACGGTAGTAGGAGGTGGGAGTTTCTCGATGATTTCGACCTTGGCCCGGTCTACTTCAATACCAGCTTTTGACACCTTGTGTCCCAACACAATTCTCTCCTTGACCATGAAGTGGCATTTTTCCCAATTTAGGACCAAATTCGTATCTTCACACCTGTCTAAAATCAAATCCAGCTGCTGCAAGCAATCGTCAAAGGTGGAACCATATACGCTAAAATCATCCATGAATACTTCTATACTTTTTTCTATGAAATCAGAAAATATTGCTTGCATGCAACGTTGGAAAGTGGTGGAGCATTGCAAAGTCCAAATGGCATACGGTTATAAGAAAAGGTACCATAAGGACAGGTAAAGGTGGTCTTTTCCTGATCCTCTGGTGCAATTGGAATTTGAAAATAGCCTGAGTATCCATCTAGGAAACAATAAAATTCCTGACCTGCCAATCTTTCTAACATTTGATCTATAAATGGCAAAGGGAAGTAATCCTTCCTGGTGGCTGCATTTAATCTTCTATAATCAATGCACATTCTCCAACCAGTTGTTTGTCTCTGAGGGATTAATTCCCCTTTTTCATTAGGGACGGCCACTATGCCTCCCTTTTTGGGAACCACTTGGACAGGACTCACCCAAGGGCTATCAGAAATTGGATAGATGATGCCTGCATCTAACAATTTCAAGACCTCCTTTTTCACAACTTCTTTCAAGTTTGGGTTTAATCGCCTCTGATTTTGCCTAATCGATTTATGGTGTTCCTCCATAAATATACGATGAGTGCAAAAGCTAGGATCAATGCCCTTTAAATCAGCTAGACACCAACCTATTGCTCTCTTATGATCTCCTAAGACTCCTAACAATTTAGTTTCTTGCTCAGCAGTTAAAAGCGAGGAGATGATAACAGGAAGAGCATTGTTACCTGCCAGGAAGGCGTATTTGAGATGAGATGGAAGTGCTTTAAGATCTACCTCGGGGGGTTGTTCGATTGATGGAATGGCTTTAAATGGTGAGCGTTCTAAGCTCTCTAATGGCGGTTGACACCCATTGGCACTTTTTCGCTTACCACCATTAAGTTGGTCAATAACCACCTTGATTTCCCTTGTGGGAGACTCTTCGATTGACGAAACCAAGATTTGCTTTAATGCCTCTAATTCGTGTGGTTCAATAGAGGGAATGGAGAACGTTTCTTCATCATCTTGGAATTCACTCTCACCATTATCTGCCAAAAGGCCGACACAACAAACAGTATGAGCATTTACACTTTTTCTTACCATTTTTGCCATATCGAACTCGATCTTTTCGTCCCCAACTCGGAAGATGACTTTGCCCTCATGAACGTCTATGATTGCGCGTGCGGTACTTAGGAAGGGTCTTCCAAGGATTAGGGGGACTTCGGTATCTTCATCAATGTCCAGAACCACGAAGTCGGCGGGAAAGATGAAATTGTCGACTCCAACTACCAAATTTTCCACCATTCCCATTGGCTTGATCGAAGATCTATCAGCTAATTGCAGGGAAAAGGAAACCGGCTTCAGTTGACTGCCATGAATCCTGGTGAAAATTGAGTATGGCATGATATTGATGCTGGCCCCAAGGTCACATAGACCATGACCGCAATCAATATCTCCAATGTAGCATGGTACAATTGGTAGTCCGGGGTCTTTCTGTTTGGGTGGTAGGGCTCGTAATGCTGCGGAGCACTCCTCGGTCAAACTGACCATCTCTACATCCTCCATCTGTCTTTTATTATTGATTAATTCCTTCAGGAATTTGGCATAAGTGGGCATTTGCTTCAATGCATCAATCAGAGGGATATCAATAGTTAAACGTTTAAAGATACCCAAAAATTTCTTAAACTGCTCATCTAAATGCTTTTTCTTGAGTCTATTGGGAAATAGCAGTTTTTCAGTAGAAATTTGATTTTTATTGGGAGGAATAGAAGTAGAAGAGGGAGAGAAAGAGATAGGAGCCTGTGTCTCCTGAGATTGTACCTCTGGGGAGATTTCCTCCATGTCATAGGATCAATTTGTTTTTCTTTTTCTTTTCTTTGATCCTTACCAACCTCTCCCCCGCTTCTGAGAGTGACTGTGCTTAAATCGTTACTCCCAAAGGTAACCAATTTTGCGTGCTCTCGTGGGTTTATTTGAGTTTGTGAAGGTAAGTGGCCGGACGGCCTCTGTTGGGTTAGCATATGCTGAACCTGGGAGTGCAGTGACTTCTGATCCTTACGAAGGGCTGCAATATCTTCCTGTGTCTCTTGATTTGTTCATCAGGGCCTTCATTAAGTCACGCATCTCGGCCATCTCGGCTTCATGATTGGTCGAATGTTGGGGTGGTCTACCACCATATGTTGATTGCTGGAATTGCCTTGGATTTCCTTGAAATCCGGGATGATTCTGGAGTTTGGAAATATCTCTGCCAAGGTTGCCTGAATCCTTGGTTGTTGTTGACATAATTTACTTCCTCAGATGCTTTTAATTCCTGCAACTCAGGGCATTGTTCGAAATCGTGTGGTCCTCCACACTGTGTACAAAACACATCAGAAGGTAAAGGAAACACAGAGGGATGCGATACCTGAGGTTGTCGTGTATTTACCACTTTTGCATGCTGGGGAAGAGAACTCATAGCCAATTGCTCCACCACTTTCTGCAAGGCACTAACTTTAGTGGATTGCTGAGCATTACTCTCCAGTAATTGTTCATGACTCTTCAATAATTGCTCGATTTTACTGTCGCTTCCTCCTACTTGATATAGACCTGGGGTGTTACCTCTAGAACCACCGGTAGCCCAGTCTCTTATTTCCTCACATAGGGATTCAATCCCATTAAGAAACTGCTCTCCGGGTTTCTTTAGAATATCAACACCAAGGGATGAAAGTACCATGGTCTTACATTGGTTCACCAATCCTTTATAGAATAACTGGGAGAGTTGTTCCTTGGTGAGACCATGGTGTGGACAAGTCAGAAGCAAACCCTTGAATCTATCCCACGTTTCGCCGATGTTCTCTGAACCTGGTTGCTTGAAGTTATAAATTTCAGCAATCATCTCTAAGGTTCGGCTTGGGGGTAGGAATTTGTCATGGAACTTAGTGGCCATGTCGTCCCATGTGTGAATAGTTTGTGGGGTTATGCTATGGTACCACTTACTTGCCATCCCTGTAAGGCTATGAGGAAATAGGGAGAGTCTAGCGTATTCGAGAACCGTATCTTTGGAGGTCAGGCTATTTACGTGCTGGAGGAACTTTGTAATGTGGAGTAAGGCTTCATCAGGATTAGTTCCATCAAACATTCCTAACTCTTTCACACAACGGATTTGATGGTATGGCTTTAATTTCTGCCATTCCTCATAATCTGCTTGGGAAAGAGCGGGAAGGTTTATGGCAGGTTGTTGACCTTGGTTGGAAGGCCGGTTAATGTTCCTCACGGTTGCAGGTATATCAGCCATGGTATGGTGATTCCTTTGCTGCCTTTGTAAGTGATGGAATGTCCTTTCTATTTCTGGATTGTAATCGAGGAGAGTTCCAGGGAGACTATGTGACCTTGTAAGTGGCATTCACATTAGAAAATGAATGTACCTAAAAGATAACAAAAGGAATTGATTTAATGTAACATGAAAGAGAATTTTATTCATTAATATATGCTTTATTTAAAGGGATAACATTGTCATTACATAAAAACATATAAAAGAAGCTACAATATATATATATATATATATATATAATATACTAAAATATAACTAGTAGATAGCCCTAAACCTAGTACGCCTAACTCTACTAGTAAAAATCGCATAAGAGGGGGGCCTTCGGTGAACCCTATTGGTGAAGATACCCATATGAGGGAATCTTCGCCTAAGTTCATCCACGGGCAGGACCCTCATGCGTGCTGTGGTCCTAAGGCAGTGGTAGGCAAGGGCGGGTCTCAATTTCTTCCTCTTAATAAAGATTTCTACCCCTGTACGGGGGTAGAGCTCATTGACTACATATATATGTAGGAAATGGAAAAGGGTGGACTCCCCACTTTGTAACTTTGCCATCCAAATGTTTCTAGGCATCCTGAGTACAAAGTTAGGCAAAGGGTGAGACATCTGTAAAAGAAAGGAATATTAAAACATAGAGAAAGAGAGAAATAAATGTTAATAAGCGAGGCCGGGTAGAGTGCCAGATAGGATGTGTCCGGCATCGAACTTCCTCCGAATTTGCCGGATCATATACACCCGGCATCCTACACGGCAGGTAAAAAAAAATAGCGTAAACAAAATATAAAATTAAACAACATTCATCGGGAGAACAACTTTCGAAATTGTAAAACATGCCGGGCTTGATGTCGGGAGTATACTATCCGGCACAGACTTCTTCTGATGAAGCCGGGTACTTTACGTCCGGCATTACGTCCGGCAAGAAAATAATTGGGAAACAACAGAAAATTCATAGAATGAAAGAATAATATGGAAATTACCAGGTTAAGGACTTGGACTAATTCCAAGTCCCCGACAACGGCGCCATTTTGCTAAGAGAGAATTTAGTAGGTATTTATTGAATAATTATGTACAAAAGATTTAAACTAAAGCATAGGAAAACTCAAGAATGTGCCGGGTATATCTTACCCGGCACTATGCACGGCATTAAATAAAAGGTAAAATATCCTACTCAATCTACTACGGGTAGCAAACCAAAACCCGGTCAAAAGTAGCAGGGAAGCAAATTAAGACCAAGCAAGTCGAACCCTAGGGACTTGTATAGAAAATTAGTCCTAGCCTTGGTAATTACTAAGTAAAAGGGGGGGAAATGATAGATTTTCTAATTCTAATAAAAACTAACAAAACTAAGTGGTATCTACAATGAATTTATTCTTGATTAAAGGAGTAAAACCATCTAAGCATCAATGTGAACTCGAAACATAAACACAAGCCTTCGAATTAACCAACAAATGAAAACGTCGGGTGTCCTGCCGGATACCAGATGCACGGCATATTCAAAGACATTGAATATGCCGGACATTGGCCACCCGGCAGTGCATCCGGCATAGTCAATATGCGTATTCTTTTTCCAGTTTCCGAGAAGAAAACAGAAGACTCAATACTTATTAACAATTCGAGCATATATCATGCCACGAAATGAACAAAGTAATGGGGAATGTGGATTAATTCTCACTCTTACTACTAACTCTTAATTCTTAAGAAGAGAGTAGGAAGACCATTAAGAGAGTCTAACCTATTCTACTTAGGATTAATCTTCCACAAGTAAAATTTGCATGAAGAGAAAAAGGAGATCAACCAATTTTCTTTCAATAAGAACCTTACTCTTAATAAACTTGAAATTTATATTAAAGTGATCATATTGTCTTACAAAGAGAGTTTCATCCCAACCAAGACAGAAGGGATTACTACTCAATCACCCATGAATTGAAGAAGGAAATACAAGGAGAAGGGAGAGTTTTGACATGGCCTTCACCCTCTAAATCTTCTTCCGAATCTTCTTCTTCTCTTGAATGATTGTGCAGCAACTCTTCAGTCGAAATGCGTCTTTTTTGTGGAGTAAGTGTGTGGGAAATATGGTGGAATGGATGCCAAAATTCGCAGCCTCTCATGCCCTTTTATAGACAGAAAAACTTCAGGTGCCGGATCCCATGCCGGGTAGAAGTCATCCGGCATCAGGATTAAACACGTGCTTTTCAGTAACGGTCGAAACCGCCTTGGCGCGAAGAGTCACTTATGCCGGACAGATTCCATCCGGCATCATACCCGGCATCGAGTATTTGGATAACGGTAAATAACCGACATCTTTTGGTGAACAGGCGCGTCTTTTGCCTATGCCGGATACAACATACCCGGCAACATGTCCGGCGGCGTCCCATTTCTGCTGTGTACTTGAGCCGTGCATGAGAGATCCGACTCCATATCCGGCAAGGTTTGGTTTTTGATAAAAAAAACTCACTCCTTGCATGAAAAACACTAAGAGCATTAGTCTGAACATATAAAATGACTTCTTATATAAATTAATGCAAATACTAACTATTATGACCTTATTTTAACTAATAATACTACAAATCTAGCTCATGAAATATGATAAGTCTATGGCTTATCAAAAGGCTTGCTCCATTTCTGATTTATGCAAAGGGTTACAAGAAACTGGGAAATCTGAAATATATCCTTTGGTTGATAGGTTAATTCGACTTGTTTTGACTCTTCCCGTTTCAACCGCAACAAGTGAAAGGGCATTTTCAGCGATGAAAATTGTAAAAACAAGACTTCGAAGTAGCATGAATGATGAGTTTCTTAAGAGCTACTTAATTGTCTATATCGAAAGGGAAATTGTTGAGACTTTTTCTACAGACAAGATCATAGATGATTTCAACTTTATGAAAGAAAGACGTGCACGTCTTAGTTGAACAAGGTACATATTCTATGCAGTTGGTATACTTCTTGTCTATTTACTTTTGACATGCACATATTCAACTCAAAAATATTTGTTGTATTTACCAAATTATTTTGTAAATATAAACTTTTTTTTGCAAAACATTTCTAAATATAAACTTATGATGGGTAAAGATGGCTCATGATTTATCAACTACTTAGCGTTTAATTAGATAACAAAATTTTGGGTGCGAGATTTGTTTAACTAGTTTTATTTTTCATCTTTAAATATGATACTTTTATTTTTAGTTTTTAATGGTCATGTGATATCTATGTTTTTATTTACTTATGCGGGGTGTTGTCATGTATCTTGGTGAAGATCGATTGAAGCCTTTTTGTCTCAAGAGTTCATTTTGCTATTTCTTAATCCTACACCATATTAGCAACACTTGATTTACGACCTCATTTTTTATATAGGCATTGATCATATGTCGAAATGGGATATATATTTTATGTTTTTTGATATCGAACTTATTATAAGATGAGTATTGACAAAATATTAATATCACATGAAACTATATTATTTAAAAAATAAAAAAGATGCAACATAAAAGAGTCTCGGCTTCGCCTCTGGGCATAACAGTGAGTAGTTACAACCAAGATGTTTGTGTGATTCATAATGTAGAGATGGAAATCTCCCTTATAATATAAACTTGATACATGTTACAAAAAGGCCGTAAAGATTTTGTAAAAAGTCAAATACTTTTGCGCAAACTATTTCCTACATCGGTCAAAAATATACTCTTCATTTATCAAAACTGTATTTTTTTCAATAAAAAATATAATCTACACAAATATAATTCTTTCTAATATTTTTTAGGAAAAATTACATGCCCCACCCATGATGTTTGGCGAAATTACACACTCCACCCATGTGGTTTTAAAAATTACTTTTCTCACCCATGTGGTTTTCCTCATTTTACGTCCAGTAACTTTTCTAATTTTTGTTTAATTAAAAAGATGCTTAAACGTTGTCTGAAATTGATGAAACTTTACATGAATGATGCTAAAGTGATATATTTTGATCTTATGTCAAATTTGAAGTTTTTTAAGCTTAAATGTGACCCGTGGGACCCAATGAAATATGTGAGATGTTCATTGGATCCCACATGTCACGTTTAAGTTTAAAAAACATTAGATTTCTCATTGAACCAAAATATAACACTTTAGCATCGTCTATATAAAATTTCATCATTTTTGGACAACGTTTAAGCATATTTTAAATTAACCAAAAATTAGAAAAGTTGTTGAACGTAAAACGAGGGAAACCACATGGGTGGGGAAAGTAATTTTTGAAACCACGTGGATGAAATATGTAATTTCACCAAACGTAGTGGGACATCTAATTTTCCCTATTTTTTATATTAATACATGCTTACTTATAAAGGAGTAAAACGTGTAACTGACGAAGTTGCTAGAGATTGAAGGATTCCAAAGTTTCAGAGCTATCGCGAGGTGTATGCGACAATGTATATTAATAAATTAAAAATTTGTAGATTTTAATTTTAAAAGTACAAATATTTAAGTTACTAAGATCTTTTTACAGTACAATCCAAACAACATTACGAGCACCTTTCTAATTACTTATCACCATTCACATCCAAACAAGCTTCCAGTACTACATAGTCGAGATGCCAGAGGGATGTTTGCTCGATAATAAAGTTCAGTAAGCAAGAATTCTAAATTCTGTCCATTCAATGATTCAACAAGAAAAGGTCTCTTGTCTAATCCTCTTTTTTTTCTTTTTTCATTTGTAATGCGAACAACGTTTCCCCTCAACGAATAATGAACAGCCGTCCTGAAGAAAGAAAGACCAACAAGATCATAAAAAGGTTACAAATGAAGAACCCAGAAGAATGTCTCCTAAATTCCTATCGAGTAAAATGATTTGTTATCTATATCCAACAGTCAATTTCTTCTATAACCTAACAACTGTGGCGCTTTAAGATTTACAATCGTCCTCACAGCATCCTCTACAAAGGAATTGAAACAGCTTTGGCAACAATCTTTCACTGGACATGTCCCACCTTCCAGCGCCCAAGTGTCGCCACCATGAGTGCAGATGGGAGGTGGGACATAGACCTCACTCCTCCGATGCTCGAGTCCACATGTAGCCAAAAGTATGTGCATCGAGCTCCTTGCAATTTGGCGGACTGTCTCATGCCCTGTAACATTTAAGCAGAGCAAATATCAGTATACTATTCCAAAGTGCAAGTCCAGACAGATTGTTGGAGGTACTTCAGAGAACTGAAAAGGGTGATTACAGAATTCAACCTCAATGCGAAGCTCCATCACTTTTTGGTTCTAATTTTTATTTTAAGTTCTATCTTTAAGAGAAACACAGTTTTAGTGCATCATCACGTGGAGACATACACCGCAGGTTATTAGGCTAATCTAGATGCAACAGGAAAAGTCAACCTACCCAAGTCCACATCTCGGCAAAAGATCTTCAGTTGATTAGTAACCATTGAATATAGCTGTTCCTTCACTTGGTGAACACTCCCATACTGCGAAGAAGCCACACGATCAGAAGACACATTTGATCTGCTTGAACATGGATGCAATGGCTCACGAACCGACAAACCAGCAAGCCCAAAGCGTGACCCATTGGTGCCTCTGCCCCGTTGTAAGCAGCCGTTAATCACACCGTCAGCTGCACCAGGAACTAGAGCTTGCCCCCTTAGAAGACCTTGCCTTCCTGGGATATTTTCACCGCCTCGGGCTCTACCAAATGGGTTGTTCTCCACTCTATCAGCATACAAACTATGACCAGAAGGTCCCACACCTGATATTCTGTTCTCAGCAAAAGGAGATTCGTTAGCCCTCTCCACCTGTGAGCCCAATAAACTGGACACCGCTGCATTAATGGAAGATCTATCGCTTATCCCAGCCATTTGGCTCAATCTATTACTTGAAATAAGATACTGAAGACGGTGCACCCTTCTACGTCCTGAAAGAGTAGACACCCCCAACCCGGATATTGGGACTGATGGTTGTGCAGGATTCCCTCCTCCCTGGTTTCTTGGGGAGGGAAGGAACTCATTCAAAGGGGTCATTGGAGTTTCGGGTACGCTAACATTTAGGTCTATTTCAGACATGTTTTCGTACGGTTCGCTCAACATACTAGCTACACCTGACCTCTGTGGAGGTGTGTGATCTAGAGACTGGGAATTTTGTGCGGATGGTCTACAGCCTTCACAGTACCAATTGCCTTCTGGGACTTCCCGTCCAAGACCAACACAGTAAGTATGAGCAGGTGAATCACAAATATCACAAAGCAACATCAGAGCATCATCTCCACCCTCATGGCACTCATTACATATCATGTTCTCATATGGATCGAGATAATTTCTCAGTTCCTCTTCAGATGGTTGATAGACCTGAAAAAGTCAATATGTAAGCCTAAAGAGACGATCATCAAACACATATAACATATAAACCCTTCTGGTAATACGTTCCTAACTACAAGACATCAGTTTTCGTTATTCACATACCTGATCACGCTCAGGGACATGAATGACCACATTTCTCATGTCAATTCTTGTAGCACTTCTAACAGGTTTGCTGATTGTGGAAAATCTTTGCTTGCACAGCGGACAGCGAGATTCTACTTTTGACCACTCTATAATACAAGCAAAACAAAAGAAGTGACTGCAGCAATTCAATGTTCCTCGAACAGTGTTTTTACCCTCCTCTGTGAAACAGATGCCACATAACGGCTTCCCCACATCATTTTTCACATCCTCAAGTTTCTCTTTTCCCTTTGCTTTGGTATGAGGTCCAGGCTTAAGAATTGGTGCATCTTCTAAAAGTAAGTTTGTACTCCTTAAGCTTGTATCCACCCTCCTGCAAAACTCATTGGCTTCTCTTATCTGTTCTCGTTCCTCTTCAGATATTGTGTATTCAAAATCAGAAGCTTCAGAGCTAACAAAATCTGAATCAGAACAGGGTTCGGTCTTTTTCTTTCTAAGTGAAGGCTTTCTCTTGCCATTTCCCCTGGATCCAGGAACTTTCTTTGAATGATTTCTACTGTTACTCTTCCTTTTTGGCTTGGTGGTCTTTCTTCTTTTCTTTCTAACAGGCTTCCTGATTGCCTTTGCCCTAGAGTTCGTTTTCTGGTTTTTGGAAGAATTGGTTTTCTTCACCGTGCGCCAACCATTCGAATTTGGTTTCTCTGTTGCAGAAAGAAATTCTTCTTCCTCTAAAGAATCCAAATCATCTGGCGTAAACTCCGCATCATCCTCATCCTCATAGTCATCATCATTGTCTTCTTCTTCCTCTTCTTCTTCTTCCTGTTCTTCTTCTTCATCATAATCATCATCCTTGCCATCATATGAGGACCGTTTTCTATTTGTGGATTTTTTAAAACCACGCTTCCTCCGAATTGATCCATTTCGAAGATCTGACTTAGGAACCCTACTCACTGACACCAAGTCTTCTTCATCCTCATCATCAACATTTTTAAAACCACGCTTCCTCCGAATTGATCCATTCCGGAGATTTGACTTAGGAACCCTACTCACTGACACCAAGTCTTCTTCATCCTCCTCATCAACATTTTCAAAGTCATCATCCTCATCTTCTTCATTCTCATATTCATAATCATCGTCATCCTCATCATATGATGACCGTTTTCTACATGCAGATTTGTTTAACCCTATTTTCCTCTGACTAGATCCATTTCGAGATTTTGACTTGGGAGCTCTACTCACTGACACCACATCTTCTTCATCCTCATCAACCTCATCTTCATAGTCATCATCCTCGTCTTCTTCATCCTCATATTCATAGTCATCATCCTTGCCATCATATGATAACTGTCTTCTATTTGTAGATCTTTTGAACCCTTTTTTCCTCCGACTAGATCCATTTTGAAGTTTAGACTTGGGAACTCTTCTCATTGACGCTACATCATCTTCTTCATCATCCTCTTTCACAAAGCCTTGGAACCCTTCTTCTTCTGAAGCATCACCAACCAGTGACACTATATCATCAGACTGCTCATCAATTTCATCTTCTTCCACTCTGTATTCTTCATCTGAGTCATCAGATATTGCAGTACGCTTCTGTATTTGTGTTACTGCTAGTGCTACGCTTAGAGGTAATCTTCTCCTCCCTTCCCATCTGTCATCCGTGGAGGATAGAAAGCACAAACTATAAGACCAGTGCAGATAAGAAAAACATACATTAAGGTTTGCCAGAAAAAACCAAGGAATATTTTCACCATGACAAACACTGCCAGTAGTTAGAATTAAGTAGCAATGCAGCTGCAGTGAAACCACCACCAGGTGCCCTCATAAATTCTTAATTGATAGTACACAATTTAGGCAAGTTGCAAGTCAGCAATCTCACAAACCAGTTTCACAAAATCAACCTAGTCAGCAAATATGACATGCATCCAAGAATTTAGCTAGAGCAATATCTATGAACAAATAGAGATTCGTAACCCAAATGCCTAGTTGGCATGCCAAGGAGAAGGGAAAGCAAAGCCTAGAAATGTTAATTCAATTCATGTTTAGCTCTGCTTGCCGCTTACCCTAACCAATCAGAACCTTCATAAGATCGGAGAAATTTGGACCCCAAATCTTCAGAGAGGACGAGCTCAAACAAATCTAAGTCAAAGTCGAACCTGGCGGCAGAATTGATACGATTTCGACATCAAATCTAATACCTGATCAAGTATAGGGATCGAAAGATGAAAACATAATTCTGTCCAATTCCAGTGGGATTGAAGATAATACAGCCATCCGCCGCTTACAGGGCAGGGCACCAATCATGATTTGAAAATCAAATTCATAAATGAAGAAAAGCAATATGAAAAACGTGAAACGTTTCGACGTACTCGGTAAGATTTGTCCGAAGACAGAGAACAAACACTTAAGGGAGGAGTATCCTAATCAACTTCATCCTTTCTAAATCAAGTTCCACGATGACCAGAAGCTGAGAGTCCAAGAACAGACCCAGACGAGAAGAAACTCAATTCGATAACGGATAAAATTTTAAACTCAAAAGAAAAGAAGCGACGACTGAAATGAACCGATTTGTTTCAAGCGACATCCCTTTGTGTAAAAAGAAAAAGGAGGGCAAACTTTTTCTGCAGAGGAGGGGGTTTGGGGGAGAGAGTGTTTAGGTTGAATTTTTGACAAACGCAATCCTTTCAGTGAGTAGAGCGCGAGGAGGAAGAGAGAAAAGAAGAGAGAGAGAGAGAGAGAGAGAGAGGGCGGAGGGGATGAAGAAGAGGAGGTCGGAGATTTGGTACCTGAGAGGAGATAGATAGGAAGGAACCACCGAAAGAAAGAAATTTGTCGCCAAGTTGAGAAATACTGGAGGCCGGACACTTTATAAGTTTACAAAGCAAGTTTTTTTTTTTTTTTTTGGAGAGTTAAAACGGAAACGTTTTTGTTAGATTTGGAATTAGGGGTGGCAATTCGGGTTAATGGGTCGGGTTGAAGCTCACCCATACCCGATCCGATTAAAATTGTATTGACCTATACCCGATCCAATAATAATCGGGTTACAAATTATCAACTCATACCCGACCCATATAAAATGATTAAACCCATACCCGACCCGTTTAACCCAACATAATTAGGCTATGCAAAATTTAAAAGACCTGGAATTAAATTTTTTATATAATTGCTCAAACGGAGTTACAAATGAATGAAATCATACATTCAATATAGTAGATATTCCAGAGTTTTCATTATCCTCCATCTTTTTTCTTTTTCCACATACATGTCGTGCTTAGTAGCACTTAACAGAAGAAGGTGATGTGCGTACCTGGGCTAAATATAACTGTATTTTCTCCTTCAGAATATAGAATCAAAACATAGACAAAAATCTTCAGAATACAAAAGAGATAGGACCACAGTGGGAGCTATGGAGGAGAGCAGCAGCACACTGTCTTTTGACAATCCACATAACGAATACTCTCGTTTTTGCTTTATAAAGAAATACAACAAAGTAGTATTATCAAATAACAACCTCTCATAAAAAGATACTACATAATCGTATTATACTAATAGTAGGTTAGCACTTACTTAGTAATATATTTATATTTTTATCTAACTATTTATTTATTATTTTTTTTAATAAAATAAAATAATTGGGTCGGGTTGACTATGGGTTCGGACTTTAAACCTATACCCAACCCAAAAATTTAATAGGTTACCCATACCCGACCCAATAATTAAATGGGTTAATAATCGTGACCCAAACCTGTTATTTTCGGGTTGGGTATAGGTCGAGTTATCGGGTTGGATAAAAATTACCACCCCTATTTGGAATTTTTGAAGCATATTTTTATTGCATTGGTGATCGCATTCTACTTCAATTAACATAATATTACATACATACATAGGTACAAACCAACACAATAATGCTGACTCTTTTTGTTTTTTTTTAAAAAAAACAATAATACTGACTCAATTTCTTTTTTGAAGATGATAATACGGACTCAAATTATTCTATGCAACAGTTTTTTTTGCTGGTAAATGAAGCATCGCTATTCGAATTGTCCGCTCATGGTCATTGGATTTCCATTTTGGTAAGCGAGCGTTAATACCAGGCTGTCTGATATTTGCAGTACAGTTATCTATCTAGGTCTCCTCTGCCAAAAGCATATAATACTACATTTATGATAATGGTACAATAAAGGTTCATCTGGTTATTTTTTTGAAGTGTGGTTAACTAATAATAAACTGACAAGTGTACTCAAATTAAATTTCAGTGGGTCTGTCTAATATTCTGAACCAATAGTATTGAGACACATGGAATACCTTTATGATAAATCTACTCTTTTAAAATAAAGGCACCATAAAGGTCCCTACCGAATGGGACCGATTGATACTCCCTCCCTCCTGGCTCCTTTGTTTTATGACATGTTTTTTCACTTTAATATTAAATATATAAAATAAAATTAGTTTATAAAATTAAATTTTGTAATATATAGTGTATCATGTAAGAAATCATCTATAAAACTTAAATTTTTAAAATTATTTTATCTTATATGTTAAATATTGAAATCAAATGACATATCCAAATAAATAGGACGATCAATTCAAGATGGAGGGAGTAGTATACAGGGTTAATAGAAAAACATACACTTTGAGAAAATAAAAGACCTTGATCAAATTAATATTTTCTATAAAAAATATCATGTTTTTTTTAACTCAATGAAATTAATTCCTATATGCATCACATTTGACATAAGTGAATTTTTATTTATAAGAGGACAAAAGTTAATAAAAATCGACAGTGCAAACTAAATAAACGAATTGACGTTTATCTACTTAATTAGTTCCATTTTAATCTCTGTGTTTATTTTCGTTACACTTTTTGATATTAATATTTACTATATGAGATAAAATAAATTTAGTTATTTAAATGTTACAATAAATCAATATTCAAAATTAAGATTAGAAATTTTATTTTATTATATATGTTAAAAATACTATAGTGGAACAACATGTCTAAATAATAAATCACACAATTAAAATTATATCGAGATAGTTTTTTAATAACACCTTGATATTAGCAGCTATGAGATGAAGAAACCACCATCATATCCAATTTACAAGTAGAGCTGATCAACTGGGCGGACGGGCCGGGTTCGGACCGGGCTAGACATAAATTTTCAGTCCAATCGGGTCAAGTGTTTAGTCCAAACCCGCCCAATCGGGCCAATCATCTGAACCCAACCCGCCCACCTAAAAAAATGCTCATGCCATAACCCGGCCCGTCCAGCCCGCTTTTAACTCAAATTTCTCTATTTAGTAACATAGATTTTAAAGTATAGATACGTAGTATAGATTTTGAAGAGTGTGCACGGCACAAAACAAAATTATAAGATGAAGAGTATGTGGTCCATTCAGTTGAATAATTTCTACTGTACTATTGTAAGTATTTTATTACTTTGGTTTACATATTTACAATAACATATACTAAAGTAAGGTGTACTATGACATTCGGGCCGGGCCATCAACTGGGCAAAATATTTAGCCATAACCCGGCCCAAAAAAATTCGGGCTGTTTTTTTTTTTTGTCCAAACCCGCCCAGTTATTTTTATCTACCCATACCCATTGGTCTAAAATACGGGCTGGACGGTTGGACTATCCTGATTATGATCGGCTCTATTTACAAGCCCTAATCACACTATGAGAAATTCTAAGTTTATTCCACCTAATTTTGACACTACTATAGAAAATAAAATAACTCATCGTGTTAAAAACACGTAAAACCCACGCCTAAGTATCATCACAAATAAGAGAATACTTCATCGCCTTGCATAGAGGAGCACTCCTTAAACTAAGCACCAATTTGCCATACCCAACATTTACTACCCATCCAAGATTTAAAAAAAGGATACCTTGTACTTCATTTGTGATGTCATCATATTCTGCTTTCATTTTCTTGTTAAAAAACAGCAAAATATCAACATATGTCTTCGCGATAGTTCCTCTGATCACCTGCATTTGGCCCTTCTTCCTCTTAGTATTGATATTGACTCTAATGAAGCCCATAGAAGAAACTTTCCATTCCATCCTACCTTTTAAAACAACATCAGATAAGATCTTTGAGATATTAAAGAATAAAAACCTTGTTAGACTTTAGCAGTGCAAAAATAGTCAGTTCAGGGTTATGACGTGTTTTACTATTTTGCATCATAAACCATCCGCATTCTTGCAACAAAGTTTGAGTTAGACCAAAATGTGGTTAAAGCACAAAAGTCTGCATACTGGTCTCATACGACAAAGATATAATATCAATGTCAATCAGATGGTACCAAATCTTTTGACCCACAAGAATAAAACTTAGGGATCCCCAAATTCTCTTGGGCAGATTTCCCATACATACCACCAAATTATTTAGGAAGTTTGAAAACAAAAATCTAGCTAGATTTTAAAGGGCTTTTAGACAGTTTAATTATCTTCATCAATTTGCCTTCCCTATTAATATTAGAGGAACAAGGACCTTAATAGGAAATGAGCAGATTTCATAGAATAATCCTCATTCTTAGAATAGTGCCATTATCATGCATCTTCCTTACCATCAAATATGGGATTAAAAGGATTTCTTCAAAATCAAAAGGAAGCGTTGAACCAATAATTATATATGAGTTCCAGGACCTATAAGGGGTCAATCAATTGAGCAACTAAAAGAACAAGACAATTAGGAGAAGGAAATGACTTTGATATTTGAGGAACAAGGGATACAAGGTGAATCCCGCATATGGAGTTCTTTTATTGTCAATTTTTATTCAAACCCCACTATTTAATAGGTTGATACCACATACAAGGACTCTCTATATTGGGCTTTCATGTCTTTATTCCCTAGCCTTCAACTAGTTAGCATTTAGGTAATATATCCCTTTTAATGACTTAGGCACCAGGACATCAGGATTTTTTTACCAACATCCAACATTGTTTGGAGATCAAGGCTTTATCAAAGTTTGAAGAATATCTACAACCATTTCCCTTTATCAAGTTGTTCATTGCAGCATCGACCCTTTCACTTAGTGTGTAGATTTTTTTTTCATTGGATTACCTCCCACCAGAACTAGAGAATATGGATTGAGCTTTGAGATGATTAAAGTTACAACAAAAACAAGGACACTATAAAACACTGGTGTTCAAGTATAATTTGTGTTCTAGGTTTAGATTATCTTCTTAGGTGTTGTAAGTTGTAATTATGAGGTTGTAATTATGAGTAAATAAGATGACACAAAGATTTAAGTGGTTCGATCTTGAATGATCTAGTCCATGGGGGGTTGAATGATGTTATTAGTATGATTGGAATAGTACGAATGTAGAGAGAGAAAGAGAGGGGTAATGAATGTGTGCCTAATTAATGAGACATTGATTACTATTTAGAGAGAAAAGACGACCGACCCAGCTCACTGCTCATCTGCTGGTCGGGAAGATGACGTATACTACATCCACGTGGAGTAGGAATGACGTCATCCGGGATGAGATTGCCAGTTAGAAAGTGAAATGGGTGAAGAGATCATTGATAGCTTCACCCATAAGGGGGTTAAATGGGTGATGCCTAATTCTTCTATTTTTCAGCACAATGATGATTGGATTTGAATATAGTAACTAGGTATAGAGAGGAAATGATCAACTTTGTAGGATTTTTTATTGTATTTATTTGAATTACTTCCTCACAGGAATCCCCCTGACACACACGACTCTACCCTTACACTTTACACCACTGCTACAGTGACCCTCATTCTCTAAACCACCGCTAGAGACCTTATAGACAAGTTTCTGAATCGAGGAACACTTCAGTGATTACCACACTTATGTATCTTACAGACTTAGGGACCACTCTACAACTCTCTAGCAACCATACAAAAACTCACGCATGATAATGAATCTACTTAATACTTTCAACCTCCATCTTCATAATTTATTGTCCCATCATTACGCAAGTGAGAATTTCTGTCTCACTTCGTATTTAGTGACTCTCTTTTTCCCTGGAATTGTAAACCCATAATGATAGAATTCATTGTGCATTTGGGTCCATGCATCTCATTGGCGTGTGAATATAACATGACTCAATCTAACTGATGCCTCGGGATCTCTTGAGACTCGTTTCTCCAGGCATAACTCTTCTTAGAGGGGTATGCTCCTAAGACTGAAAGCGACCACACTTGTTGAAAGCAACTTGTGTCTCACTTGGGTCTATGCTCCTCATTGTAGAATTTGTATTGATAGTACAATATTTTTAATAATGGGTTGATTTCAGGTCGATTTTGGGTTAATTTCGGATTAATTTTGGGTTGATTTCGGGTCAATTTTGGATCAATTACGGGTTGATTTTGGGTGTCAGGTCAATTTCGGGTTGATTTTGGGTTATCAGGTCGGTTTCGGGTTGACATAACATAACCCGTTTCGGGTTCGGGTCAGTTTCGGGTTGAGGTGAAACATGAGCAGGTCGGGTTCAGGTCGAAGTCAACCCGACCGAAACCCAAAATTGACAACCCTAGGTAGGATGGCTACATTTGAGGGTATTTTAGTCAAATTAAAGTAAAAAGATGGGAGAAAACACATGAGTATCACAGCAACGAGATTCACGAATTACCTTACGCTTTTTCTTTGCATTTTTTCCTTTTGTAAAGATTTTTTTCCTTTTTCTTGTTCTTTATCTTTATCACAACGTTAAATGGTTGTAACTTTTAATATATAGGTCCAAAATGAAAAAAAATTATATCATTGTTCACCTAAATTCAAGCTCTTCAAAACAAGACCAGACATGGATATGTTTTGTCAACTTTTTAAAAAAATTAGAGTAAATTACTGGGAACCCCCTTGAGTATTGGGATAATACCGGTACAATGACTTCGTTAATAAATCGTTAACCCCTTGCTAATTTGTTAGCTTATTCGCTAAATGATGCCAAGGTGGACAAAAAACAACTGCTTAATCAGCATCATCTAAGTCTCTCTCACCCCACCGTTATTTACCTAAAAACGTCAACCCTGAATCATCCAATATGATCATGCTCCAAATCTTCCACGATTTTTTGTAGGTTTTTTATCTGCTATGCAACACTTAAGGAAGGATTTGTTCTTGGTTGTGGACCATTTCTGGAATAGGGTTGACGTTTTTAGGAAAATATCAATAAGATGAGAGAGACTTTGATGATGTTGAGTAAACAGCGTTTTTTGTCCAGCCTAACATCATTTAGTGAATAAGCTGACAAGTCAGCAAGGGGTTAACAATTTATTAACGAGCTATAGTTCGGGGGGGCTCGTTGTCAGAGATACTATAACCACAAGGTGGTTACCAATAGTTATGGTAAACATAAGGTGGTTACCAGTATTATCCCAAAACATCGAGGGGGTTTCTAGTAATTTACTCAAAAAATATTTTTACATGTATATGAAATACCCCTAACCTTTAAATAATTAAATAATGAGAAATATATTATTTGGGGGATTATGAAACCCTAAGAAAATATATAAACACTTAGGCGTTAAAACGCACTAAAACACCTTAAGGTCAACAACGAGCGTTAAGCCGGACCTTAAACTAACCAAGGTATATGAACTATAAAACTCATACTAAGTCAACTGAGGATCATTATATGACCCTTAGAACACAGGACCTCATCTAAAACACAGTAGAAATGCAAGATGCCCGGGAGAGTCACACACCTCCCTTAAGGCCCGAAAGTCCCGGAAATACTTTATAAGATGAAATAAAGCATTACACTTCATTCCAATGCACCATGACACTTTATTAAACATATAAGATGAATTCATCACGCTAAATTCTCAGTTAAACGTAAAGTGCTCGGAGGTGCCCAATGGGGGCCCCATAAACCCCCGGGAATGCCCTGGAGAGATGCCGAAGTGGCACGAACTCCTATATAATTCATTCTCAGAGTTCTTATCATCATTATTCATCATTCTGAAGAGAATGCTCGAGCTAATTTTTCAAAAATACACAAAGTGCTCGGGGGAAATTCTTAACGCTCCTGTTTTGCCCCGGGAGTGTCCCGGTAGCCCGGAAATTGTGTCATGAGTTGATATAACCCCATATAACTCAATGTAACACCTTAATATATCATTATTGACTATAAACAATGTTTATAACCACTTGGAACTCATAGTGACTACTTATTTTCCAGAATATCCTTAAAGCACAAAAACGCACCTTCGGGTGCCATAAAAACGCGTTCTACGCTATTACCTTGAAGTTTTTGAGGAGCCACGAGTTGGGAATCTTAAATGGGGATGAAATGACCATCTAAATCAATAAAATCCAGTGCTAAAATCATAGCACAAATAGGGCCGAAATTATGATAAAAAAGTAGTATAAAATCAGCATTTTACCTTAGAAACTTTCATCTTTTACCTTGGTATAAATGTACCAATTAAATGTTGTGACTTATAACATGTTACAATATGATATTAATACAATATAGTGTGACCGAAACCAAGTTAAAAATTAATTCCACATGGCCATATAAGGGGTCGTGTTTTTGGGTGTTTTGACATGGTTTTTGCTTAAAAATTGTCTTATGGAATGGTGACTCACCTTCCCACATGCCATGTGATATTATGTCAAAAGAAGCTCAGTCAAAGAAGGCCTATCTCCACCGAAAACCTGCAAGAAAACAAGAAGAGATTAGCTTTGTAAAAATAATGAAATTAAATTGCATAAAGTAGATCTACACATGTGTAAAGGTTGTAAACAAAAAATCAACCCATCCTCTAGCATGTGGCTGCCAAAAACATGTGAGGAAAAGCAAGTTTGATTGCTGTATAATTAGTCAAATAAAACACCTACCTAACTAAGCATGTTCCCTTGTCAAATATAAACAAAAAATCAAGTGTTTCCTACATCACCTATTACCGTAAATAAGGAAAACAAGGACAAATCAACATTGAAAATGCTAAAGAATTACCTTGCCTACCTTGCCTTTGTCATCTTGTTTCAAATTGTCAAACAAAGCCATCCTCTCTTCCTTGTCATGTGGCCGAAAGCAAGCTCAATTATGGGCATTTTATGGAGCCAAGGGTCAAATTAATAAACTAAGGAAAAGCTAGACAAATTTGACATTATTGCGTCAAATGAGATTCCTTGCCTAACCTCTTAATTTCCTTACGTAAGTTGCCATTCTCCTTTGCCCACTCATTCAGCCGATTTGGTAAGCCTCTCATCCTTCTCTCTTTTCTTTCTTCCTTAGCTAGTTTACTCTTGTGAGCTTCAAGCTCCATTAATGGTGTATTAAGTTCAAACAACATTTTTATGTAATTTTCCTAGTTAATACTACTAAGTCTTGAAGCAAGAATCATCCTAGAAACTATACAATTTTCGCCAAGTATTAGTACTCCAAGGGGTTGCCTTGATTCAACAACAACAAGGAACAACAAGATCAAGTTAAGGTATATTTTCATGTTTGAAAATCCTAGTGAATACCTAAGTTAATGTCCGAAAATTCTAAGCTTCTAAACCAATGTTCTCTTCACCATTTCATGAAGGAAACTTGGATCTCCAATCATCCCAAGGTGTACCGAAAATTCCTTGAAAAATACCTAAGGTAAACTCTTGTAAACTACTCCAAATCTTACTTATAAATCCTTGTTAGAAGTTAACACTTGGATCTCCTAAACCTATGTAAGGAGACCGAAAATTCTACACCAAGAAACCATTGGAGGAGCTTGGAACTCAAGGGGAAATCAAGTACAAGAATCATCTTGATTTAAGGAGTAAGTTTCTATGATTGAATTTATTAAGTTTAAGTTTGATTTAAGCTTCAAACTTTAGTATAAAATTTATGTACAACCCTTAGTAATATTAAGGCCGAAAACTATAGGTTATAATACCAAGAAAATAATTTATAACATACAAGGTAAGATCATTACCTTTAGGTATAAATTTGTGTCACAAAATTTAATTATGATATTATAATTAAGCCAAAATATCTAGGAGTTAAATGTTCTATTTTGAGCTTATAATCATTCTAAGTCATTAGCATAATTTTTAGAAGTGTTATATGGCTTATATACATTTATATATACTTATTATAAGATATAAATCAAGTTTTAAAACCATATGGTAAAATATATTTAGAGCCGAGAATAAAATGTTCCATTTGGTGATTTTTGAAGAATATAAGTATATTAGCTTATATTATAAATTTTGGGAATATTAAAAATAGCTACAAGTATTTAAATGACTAGTTTAATAAGTTATGTGGTTAAAATGTAAATTTTGAAAAGTTTGGAGTACTAAATATAATTGCAGAGCTTAAGGGTTTAATGGGCATAATTATGATATAATATAAGGTAGGAATTAATACTATAAATTTTGGTGAATTTAAATAAGTGTTTAAGTGTTAAAATAACATTTTATAAAGTTTTGGGGCTATTTTGTAATTTCTGGAAAGTATGGAGTAAAACCGAAACATATATGATTTTCTGGGTATATTAAAGTATTAATTATGAAATTAGGCTTTGGTCAAAGTGTTGACCAAAAACTTTGGGTTAAAATGATTTATGACATAAAATATTAAGTTTATAAAAGTTTTGGGGTGAATATGTAATTTATGAAAGTATGTATATAAAACCAAATTGAATATGGGGCGGAAATATAAATTATAGAAAGATATGGGTCATTTCAGTATTTTAGGAAATTAAACATTAAAACTATAGTTTATGAATTAATATGTAACTTATATAAAGTTTTTGGGGTTAAAATGTAAATATAGGAAATTATGTGCAAATACCGAAAGTTATATGATTATTTAGTAAATTATAAAAGTTAGTATATTTAACTTGTAATTACGAAAAGTTATATGGCTAATTGGTAATTTACAAAAGTTAAAGTGTTCAATATGTAATTACCGAATTAATAAGGTTAGTTTTGTAATTTAATAAAGAATTGAATTAAAACTAAGTAATATAATGTATTTTGGAGTATAATGTAAAGTTTATAAAATAATTGTGGTTATAATAAAAATAACCAAATTGTACTTATATAAAGAATAAGTGAAAACAATTATGAGTATATAATTAATGAGATGAAGATATACCATAAAATGGAAATTCATTATCACATGTGGTTACTACATAAAATAACGAACTGTTAAACTACCTCGAACCACTGTAAAATAACAAGGGAAAATAAAGAACATACGGTTAGTATACCACGAGTATTAGCTCTGTAGTGACAGTACTGTAATACTTAGTGAATAGTTGTATTAACGTTACCCGGTATTGCATGTAAATATAACAGCGTACGGGAAGAAAGTACTAAAGCGTGAACTGTCAAGCTAGCAAGTTACACGGTGAACGGTATGTTAATTGTGTGGTCTGAATGTCCTAAGGATTTTCCTGAGGTCCAGACGTTGTGTGTTTAATTGTTAAGAGCGATATCTGTGATTTATGTATATGATCTTGTATGTTGTGTTGCTCAACACTATTGCGTTTTATTTTACGCGAACGTCTTATGACTGGAAGTTTATACATCTAAACTGGAACAAGAGGTATTATGAGGACCTAACTGATAGTCAACTGTTATAGTCTTAACTCAAGGATTGGACATTGTATTACTGACTAAAGGGCTAACTTATTAAGAGAGGAATCCAGCTAGTTTCGACTATCTGGTTGCGCATCGTGATCACTACGAGGGACTACTATCAAGAGTCAATCAAGGGAATCCATTATCCACATTCGATGATGGTAGAGGGCACTACTGTTGGTGCACAGGTTTCGACCGAATTGGTCGCCTAAGGCAAATAAATTATCCAGGGCCATAAGGTCAGCTGGCAACGGTTCCTTTGGAACCCAGGGGACTACTGTCCATTAATAAGTTAATAAGGGTTGTCCTAACATGACGCCTGAGGTGGAAATTAATTGGAAGGTTTAAGTGATTGGTTAAAAGGATAAGGGTCATATGGCCAACTAACAAGCACAGTTAATTAATGCGTGTATCTTGTTTGGTTACTGTTATTGATTATTGGTTATTGGTTATTTGGTTGTTGCTTACTATTATGTGGTGATAATGTTAGGTGAATTATATTGTGTTTATTTAAACAATTATAGTTATTATTATTATTATTGTAAACTGGTATAGCATGGAATGAATCTAATATCAAATGGCTAAACGACTTAAAGAATCCAAATGATTTAAGACTACATTTAGCATACCACCATATCGTTTGCTAAGCCCTTCAATGGACAAAACATTTCAGGTTACTGAGAAGAGACACAAGCCGGAGTGCGGGATACAGGGTAGCTGATGTGTTCTCAATAAACACTTTTAGTTTTGTTATGTACTGTATTATGGAGTTTGTTGTATTTGAGTTAGTTGCTCAGTTGTCAAGTTTGGATTTGGTTTGTAATATTAAGAGTGCTCAGTATATGTTCATCACAATGGTGGAGAGTTGAAGTTGTTGGATGGAGTAAGGTTGCCTTGTTACTCACATGGGTGAGTGACGACGTGTAACACCAAACGTTAGTTAGATTTATTTTCCGCTGCGAATTATATTTTGTTATGCTACGACTTGCGATATTATTACAGGTTTAGGATTAGGGGTGTTACAAAAGTGGTATCAGAGCGGAGTTCCGCTCTGATGAAGGATACTGAGTCAAGAACAGTGAGCATAGGAAATATGGGATACGGGAAACGTCTGTGAGGATTCGTGACTTAGACAGGAGAAATTTTAGGGATAACTTATTGCTAGTAGTTAGCTTTCCTACATATTTATGATTGTGAATGTGAAACGGTGTGACACCGAGTAGAAATAATAGTATACTATCTTATAGATGTCGACAAGTGGTAGACCACGTGGAGGCAGCAGTGGACGCGGTGGCGAGACACCGGCAGATGTTCCAGAGATACCAGGCCTAGCAGAGGCCATGGCAGCCTTCGCCCAGCAGCTAGGAGCTCAGTTTACTGGAGCCATACCCCACCCGCCGCAGCCTAGAGAAACAAACTTGTTGAAGAGCGTTGTAGACGCTAGGGTACCGACGTATTCAGGGGAACCAGACCCCACCGCACTAGAGAAATTCATTGTGGAACACCAGAAGGCATTCAAGGCTGTTAGAGTTCCGGAAGACCAGAAGGTCGACATCGCAGTGTATAACTTGAAGGACGCAGCAGACATATGGTGGCGGTCTGTCGAGGGCCACCATAGAGCTACACCAAACTTTGATTGGACAACATTTGTGGAAGTGTTGCGGGAGAAGTACTACCCCGAACACCTAAAGCAGAGGAAGAGGCAAGAATTCGAGACCCTGATCCAGGGGAGTAAGACGGTTGATCAGTACTACGCACGATTCATCAGTCTACTGGATTACATACCAGGGGTCGACTACTTCGACACCGTAAAGATTCAGAAGTTTAGGGGAGGTTTGCAATATCGCATCCAGGGCTCCATGGGAGCAATACGTTTTACTACTATACAAGAATGTTATGACGCCGCATCAGCAACCGAGTTAATGCTTCAGTCCAGGGAAGAGGCTCAAGGAAAGAAAAGGAAGAATTCTGAAGGAGAGGATGGGGGAGCGAATTCTGGCAGTTACAACAAGCGGATAAAGTAAGAAACCTTTGATTGAGAATGAGTTACCATTATCTACCTATACTTAAAATGATCACTAAACCTAAAGCCTTCAGCAGGAAATTCTTTGATAAGAAGAAGGGGAGAAAGGACTTCCAGGGTCAAAAGACGAAGGAGCGGGTCCCTCGTCTGACCGGCCCAGCTATTAATGCTCAACCACTTAGATCAGCACCACCCAAGGGCAATAAGCCACCCTAGCTCCACTACTACTGTAAGCGTTGTGGAAATGATCACCCAGGCGTAGATTGCGCAGGCAAGAAGGTTGAGTGCCGATATTGCAAGAAAGAAGGTCATAGGGAGTACGAGTGTTTTTCCAACCCCGGAAGTCGGGTATACAAGGGATCCAGAGACACACAAAGAACCCCAGCTATTGAGGCGGGCGGACCAAGAGGAGGTCAGGCGCCGCAGAACAACACCTACACTAGAGGACCGGCAGGACAGCCATCCTCATCTGCGAGCCAGAAGGGAAAGGAGATTGTTCCAGGCAGAAACACCCTGTACTCAGTGGGAACTTCGGGCGCTGAGACTAGCACTCAGCACGAGACCGGTAAGCCTAGAACCTAAACCAAATGCATGATGCATGAATGTGTGTTTACAGTTATAAAGCGATGAAACTTGTATTGTTTGGTGCGATCAAAATTTAGAGAGACCTGACTTAGGAAACCTCTCACCTAATAGGATACTTCGACATCTGTTACCCCTTACCTATGAGACCGAGATCACCTGAACCTTTGAGCGAAGGTCGGGAATATCCAGAGGAAGAAAGCCAAGTACTTCGCCCCGGCATGATCCTACTCAAGCAATACCTAACTCTAGATGAACAAATAGCCATTGTAAATGAATGTAGAACTTTGGGGATAGGTCATGGAGGATTTTATATTCCAGGATATGAGAGGGGATCAAAACTTAAATTGTATAAGATGTGTATGGGTAAGGATTGGGATCCACAAACTAGGTTGTATGGAGAGATAAGAAAGGTAGATGGAGCACGAGTTCCTAGGATACCCAATATTTTTCACACCTTGGTGACAGAAGCGGTCAAGATTGCACAACAATTAGAAACCAACCCCATACCGGACATGGAAGCCGATGTTTGCATTGTAAATTTCTATGAGAAAGGGGGAAAACTTGGATTACACCAGGACCGAGATGAGACATCTGAGTCAATCACCAAAGGGATACCAGTTGTATCATTCTCCATTGGAGATGATGTTGAGTTTCTATATGGTGATCAGAAGAGGATGGACAAGGCGAGAAAGATTATTTTGAAGTCAGGAGACGTGTTGATATTTGGTGGAGAATCCAGATTAGTGTACCATGGGATTAAGAACATTAAGTTGAATACAGCCCCATCAACCTTAGTAAACACCACTCATTTGAAACCCGGACGGTTAAATTTGACGTTTAGGCAATATTGATGTAATTATAGAGCTTGTATGTAAGAATCATTGGATTAATGAATGGCATTTTAATTCCTTTGAGACATACACCCCAACCTCACTATCTTACGAATTGTTAACCCCGGGCCACGAGTCTAATGGAGGAGCAGTGATGAATGAGTTGGACAAGACCGAGGCCAAGGATAAGGGGAATGTCATCATGGGAACCTTCACGGTAAACGGCGTGAGTGCATCGATACTATTCGATTCAGGAACGTCTCATTCCTTTATATCCTCTGCATTGGCAAGGAAGTTAGAGACAACCCCTGAGCCTCTCTCAGATTTCCTAGTCACACTACCGACGAAGGAGAGAGTGAGGTGCACAAAACTCCACAAGGGAGTTCAGATTAATATCATGGATGAAGAGTTTCACGCGGAGTTGATTGAGCTGAATAATTTGAGCTTTGACATCATCATGGGCATGGATTGGCTACAGAAGCATAAGGGACGACTGCATTGCGCAAAGCATAGATTACTACTGAAGAGCCCGAAGGGCAAGACAATTTCATATCGCAGTACTCCCAGAGAGCTGACTTTCAAGCTAGTATCTGCTATAACCTTGATGAAGAAGGTGAAGAAGGGACAGCCAGTCTATTTGTGCTATGTCCAGGACAAGAGACAGGAGGAGCAGACACAGTCAGACATACCAGTCGTCTCAGATTTCTCTGATCTATTTCTTGAAGAATTACCAGGGATGCCACCCAAGAGGGATGTTGAGTTCTCCATCGACTTAATACCAGACACGGGGCCTATTGCTAAGGCGCCCTACAGAATGGCACCAGTAGAGATGAAAGAGCTGGAGATTCAGTTAGAGGATCTGCTTGACAAGGGTTTTATCAGACCGAGTGCATCGCCATGGGGAGCACCAGTACTATTCGTAAAGAAGAAGGATGGTAGCATGCGACTATGCATTGACTACAGGGAGCTTAACGCAGTCACAGTCAAGAATAAATACCCGTTACCACGGATTGACGATCTGTTCGACCAATTAAGAGGTGCTACAGTTTTCTAAAAGATTGACCTTAGATCTGGATACCACCAGATACGGATAGCTGATGGAGATATAAAGAAGACAGCTTTTCAAACGCGCTATAGGCACTATAAGTTCACAGTGATGCCATTTGGCTTATCGAACACCCCAACTATATTCATGGATTTTATGAACCGATTATTCAAAGAGCAGTTAGACTCATCAGTAGTTGTGTTCATCGACGAAATTCTAGTCTATTCTAAGACTAAGGACGAGCACGAGGTGCATCTGAGGCAAGTTTTGCAGACCATGAGAGAGAACCAATTGTATGCCAAGCTTTCAAAGTGTGATTTCTGGTTAGACAATGTAGCTTTTCTAGGGCATGTGATATCTGCCAGCGGTATATCTGTAGACCCTATGAAGATTGAGGCAGTAAAGACTTGGCCGAGACCGAAGACAGTGACAGATATCCGTAGTTTCTTGGGATTAGCTGGTTACTATCAAAGATTTGTTCAGGACTTCTCCAAACTGGCGAAACCGATGACTAGTGTGATGAAGAAAGACTCTCCATTTGTATGGACCGAAGATTGCGAGCGTTCCTTTTAGAAACTGAAGGATCTACTAACGTCGGCGCCCATACTCACCATTCTAGAGGGGACCGACGGGTTTGAAGTTTATTGTGATGCCTCAGGCACAGGGATAGGGTGTGTACTCATGCAGAATGACAAGGTTGTTGCTTATGCATCACGTCAACTGAAGAAACATGAAGAGAACTACCCGACACACGATTTGGAATTGGGAGCAGTTGTGTTTGCACTGAAGATCTAGCGCCACTACTTATATGGAGTTATAGTGATAATCTACTAAGATCATAAGAGCCTTCAGCATCTATTCACACAGAAGGAGCTGAACATGAGGCAGATGCGATGGGTCGAGTTTCTGAAGGACTACGACATCGACCTCAGGTACAAGGAGGGCAAGGCAAATGTCGTTGCTGACGCCCTGAGTCGTAGATCTCATTCCTTATTTGCCATGACAGGAGAAACGGCCTCATCGAGGAGGTACGTTGTGCTCAGGATAAAGACCAGTACATGCAGACTATCAGGCAGCAGTTGACTGACGGTATCTTTGAGAGACAGAAGTATGATTTTGTACTCAGTGAAGATGGGCTAATCTGATTAAATGGTCGTTTGTGCATTCCAGAGTCCAGCCCCGACTTGAAGGAAAAGATACTACAGGAAGCTCATTGCTCTTCCTTATCAGTACATCCAGGGTCATCCAAGATGTACAAGGATCTAAAGTTACATTTCTGGTGGAGTGGTATGAAGAAAGATGTTGCAGAGTTTGTGGCCAGATGTATGACTTATCAGAAAGTAAAATTTGAGCACCGGAGACCGGGCGGGTTAGTACAGCCGATGCACATTCCATATTGGAAGTTCGAGGATATATCCATGGATTTCGTAGTCGGTCTTCCACCGACTAGAGGAGGTGCTAACATGATATGGGTCATCGTCGACACGAACGAAGGTAGCAAAGTTTATTCCTATCAAGGACACTTGGAAAGTCCCCAAGCTGGTGGACCTCTTCCAAAAAGAGATCATTAGACACCACGGTGTACCTAAGTCGATTGTGTCAGATAGAGATTCCAGGTTTGTCTCCAGATTTTGGCAGCAAGTTCAAGAGGCATTGGGTACGAAGCTGAAGCTAAGTACCGCCTTCCACCTACAGACAGATGGTCAGAGTGAAAGAACAATTCAGACATTAGAGGACATGCTTAGAGCTTGTGCCTTAGACTTCCAGGAAAGCTGGATAGATCGGCTACACCTGATCGAGTTTGCGTACAACAACAGCTATCATGCATCCATTCCGATGCCACCATTCCAGGCATTGTACGGCAAGCCATGCAGGACACCTCTTTGTTGGGACGAGGCCAGTGAGAATATCATCGTAGGGCCTGAGTACCTAAACCAGATGAAAGAGGATATTGTGCAGATACACAAAAACATGAAGATAGCCCAGGACAGACAGAAGTCATATGCCGATGTCCGGAGGAGAGACCTCGAGTTCGCAGTAGGCGATCGAGTCTTCCTTAGAGTTTCACCGATGAAGGGAGTTTTCAGATTTGGGAAAAAGGACAAGCTTAGCCCGAAGTATGTAGGACCGTACCTTATTACGGAGCGAGTGGGCCCATTAGCCTACATATTGGATTTACCTGATGAGCTTGGGAGAGTGCACAATGTGTTCCACATATCCCAGCTAAAGCAGTATGTGCCTCACCCATCACATATCTTAGAGCCCGAGACACTCGAGTTAGATCCTACACTTAAATATGAGGAGACCCCAGTTCGCATTTTAGACTCCAAGACTAAGGAGACCAGGAACAAGACCATTAGAATGGTCAAGGTTCTATGGTCAAACCACGGCATTGAGGAGGCGACGTGGGAGTTAGAGAACTCCATGCGAGACAAGTATCCAGCACTTTTCCTTTAGTTTGTGTATACTTGTGGGGGTACGTGGGCGTAACCCTTTTTAAGGGGGGTAGAGCACCACATGCGACTTGCATATTTGCAGTCTATACTGGTTTTGGTTTGTGTTTGTTTGTTTGTGTTGCGCATGTGTGCACTTGAGTGAATGGTTATTGATGTGTTCTATGTAACACTTGGTATTGATGTGTTCTATGTAACACTTGGATGGTTAATAAAAGCACACTTATTTGCTTTACAGTATCCATCAAATTACTTATGCTATAATTACATTGATTGTCATGAGTAAAGGTTATGTGTATGTACGAATTGCATACACTCGGATTACTGATGGAATGTAGAGGTGTCAATATAGTATTGACACCCAGGAATGATAAGTATACAGGGAATAGATATGAGGAACTTGATTCCATAGGATAAGTAAGTAGAAGTTATGACTTCGGGACAAAGTCCTTTTTAAGGGGGTAAACTGAAATACCCCTAACCTTTAAATAATTAAATAATGGGAAATATATATTATTTGGGGGATTATGAAACCCTAAGAAAATATATAAACACTTAGGCGTTAAAACGCACTAAAACTCCTTAAGGTCAACAACGAGCGTTAAGCCGGACCTTAAGCTAACCAAGGTATATGAACTATAAAACTCATACTAAGTCAACTGAGGATCATTATATGACCCTTAGAACATAGGACCTCATCTAAAACAGAGTAGAAGAGCAAGATGCCCGGGAGAGTCACACACCTCCCTTAAGGCCTGAAAGTCCCGGAAATACTTTATAAGATGAAATAAAGCATTACACTTCATTCCAATGCACCATAACACTTTGTTAAACATATAAGATGAATTCCTCATGCTAAATTCTCAGTTAAATGCAAAGTGCTCGGAGGTGCCCGATGGGCCCCATAAACCCTTGGGAATGCCCCGGAGAGATGCCGAAGTGGCACGAACTCATATATAATTCATTATTAGAGTTCCTATCATCATTATTCATCATTATAAATAGAATGCTCGAGCTACTTTTTCAAAAATACACAAAGTCCTCGGGGGAAATTCTTAACGCTCCTGTTTTGCCCCGGTAGTGTCCCGGTAGCCCGGAAATTGTGTCATGAGTTGATATAACCCAATATAACTTAATGTAACACCTTAATATATCATTGTTGACTATAAAAATGTTTATAACTACATGGAACTCGTAGCGACTACTTATTTTCCAGATTATCCTTAAAGCACAAAAACACACCTTCGGGTGCCATAAAAATGCGTTCTACGCTATTACCTTGAAGTTTTTGAGGAGCCACAAGTTGGGAATATTAAATGGGGATGAAATGACCATCTAAATCAATCAAATCCAGTGTTAAACTCATAGCACAAAGAGGTCTGAAATTATGATAAAAAAGTAGTATAAAATCAGCATTTTACCTTAGAAACTTTCATCTATTACCTTCGTATAAATGTACCAATTAAATGTTGTGACTTATAACATGTTACAATATGATATTAATACAATATAGTGTGACAGGAACCAAGTTAAAAATCAATTCCACATGGCCATATAAGGGGCTTTTTTTTTTTTGTGTTTTGACATGGTTAAGCAAAAATTGTCTTATGGAATGGTGACTCACCTTCCCATATGCCATGCGACATTATGTCAAAATAAGCTCAGTCAAAGAAGGCCTCTCTCCGCCGAAAACCTGCAAGAAAACAAGAAGAGATTAGCTTTGTAAAAATAATGAAATTAAAATGCATAAAGTAGATCTACACGTGTGTAAAGGTTGTAAACAAACAAATCAACCCATCCTTTAGCATGTGGCTGCCGAAAACATGTGAGGAAAAGCAAGTTTGATTGCTGTATAATTAGTCAAATAAAACACCTACCTAACTAAGCATGTTCCCTTGTCAAATATAAACAAAAAAACCAAGTGTTTCCTACAACATCTATTACCATAAATCTATAAGGAAAACAAGGACAAATCAACATTTAAAATGCTAAAGAATTACCTTGCCTACCTTGCCTTTGTCATCTTGTTTCAAATTGTCAAACAAAGCTATCCTCTCTTCCTTGTCATGTGGCCGAAAGCAAGCTCAATTATGGGCATTTTATGGAGCCAAGGGTCAAATTAATAAACTAAGGAAAAGCTAGACAAATTTGACAGTATTGTGTCAAATGAGATTCCTTGCCTAACCTCTTAATTTCCTTACGTAAGTTGCCATTCTCCTTTGCCCACTCATTCAGCCAATTTGGTAAGCCTCTCATCCTTCTCTCTTTTCTTTCTTCCTTAGCTAGTTTACTCTTGTGAGCTTCAAGCTCCATTAATGGTGTATTAAGTTCAAACAGCATTTTTATGTAATTTTCCTAGTTAATACTACTAAGTCTTGAAGCAAGAATCATCCTAGAAACTATACAATTTTTGCCAAGTATTAGTACTCCAAGGGGTTGCCTTGATTCAACAACAACACAAAGGAAAACAGATCAAGTTAAGGTATATTTCATGTTTGAAAATCCTAGTGAATACCTAAGTTAATGTCCGAAAATTCTAAGCTTCTAAACCAATGTTCTCTTCACCATTTCATGAAGGAAACTTGGATCTCCAATCATCCCAAGGTGTACCGAAAATTCCTTGAAAAATACTAAGGTAAACTCTTGTAAACTACTCCAAATCTTACTTATAAATCCTTGTTGGAAGTCTAACACTTGGATCTCCTAAACCTATGTAAGGAGACCGAAAATTTACACCAAGAAACCATTGGAGGAGCTTGGAATCAAGGGAAATCAAGTACAAGAATCATCTTGATTTAAGGAGTAAGTTTCTATGATTGAATTTATTAAGTTAAGTTTGATTTAAGCTTCAAACTTGTAGTCTAAATTTATGTAAACCCTTAGTAATATTAAGGCCGAAAACTATAGGTTTATAATACCAAGAAAATAATTTATAAACATACAAGGTAAGATCATTACCTTTAGGTATAATTTGTGTCCACACAAATTTACTTATGATATATAATTAAGCCAAAATATCTAGGAGTTTAAATGTTCTATTTTGAGCTTATAATCATTCTAAGTCATTAGCATAATTTTTAGAAGTGTTATATGGCTTATATACATTTAATATACTTATTATAAGATATAAATCATGTTTTAAAACCATATGGTAAAATATATTTAGAGCCGAGAATAAAATGTTCCATTTGGTGATTTTTGAAGAATATAAGTATATTAGCTTATATTATAAATTTTGGGAATATTAAAAATAGCTACAAGTATTTAAATGACTAGTTTAATAAGTTATGTGGTTAAAATGTAAATTTTGAAAAGTTTGGAGTACTAAATATAATTGCTGAGAGCTTAAGGGTTTAATGGGCATAATTATGATATAATATAAGGTAGGAATTAATACTATGAATTTTGGTGAATTTAAATAAGTGTTTAAGTGTTAAAATAACATTTTATAAAGTTTTGGGGCTATTTTGTAATTTCTGGAAATATGGAGTAAAACCGAAACATATATGATTTTTTGGGTATATTAAAGTATTAATTATGAAATTAGGCTTTGGTCAAAGTGTTGACCAAAAACTTTGGGTTAAAATGATTTATGACATAAAATATTAAGTTTATAAAAGTTTTGGGGTGAATATGTAATTTATGAAAGTATGTATATAAAACCAAATTGAATATGGGGCGGAAATATAAATTATAGAAAGATATGGGTCATTTTGGTATTTTAGGAAATTAAACATTAAAACTATAGTTTATGAATTAATATGTAACTTATATAAAGTTTTTGGGGTTAAAATGTAAATATAGGAAATTATGTGCAAATACCGAAAGTTATATGATTATTTAGTAAATTATAAAAGTTAGTATATTTAACTTGTAATTACCGAAAAGTTATATGGCTAATTGGTAATTTACAAAAGTTAAAGTGTTTCAATATGTAATTACCGAATTAATAAGGTTAGTTTTGTAATTTAATAAAGAATTGAATTAAAACTAAGTAATATAATGTATTTTGGAGTATAATGTAAAGTTTATAAAATAATTGTGGTTATAATAAAAATAACCAAATTGTACTTATATAAAGATAAGTGAAAACAATTATGAGTATATTAATGAGATGAAGATATACTAAAATGGAAATTCATTATCACATGTGGTTACTACATAAAATACGAACTGTTAAACTACTACCTCGAACCACTGTAAAATAACAGGGGAAATAAAGAACATACGGGGTATACCACGAGTATTAGCTCTGTAGTGACAGTACTGTAATACTTAGTGAATAGTTGTATTAACGTTACCCGGTATTGCATGTAAATATAACAGCGTACGGGAAGAAAGTACTAAAGCGTGAACTGTCAAGCTAGCAAGTTACACGGTGAACGGTATGTTAATTGTGTGGTCTGAATGTCCTAAGGATTTTCCTGAGGTCCAGACGTTGTGTGTTTAATTGTTAAGAGTGATATCTGTGATTTATGTATATGATCTTGTATGCTGTGTTGCTCAACACTATTGCGTTTTATTTTACGCGAACGTCTTATGACTGGAAGTTTATACATCTAAACTGGAACAAGAGGTATTATGAGGACCTAACTGATAGTCAACTGTTATAGTCTTAACTCAAGGATTGGACATTGTATTACTGACTAAAGGGCTAACTTATTAAGAGAGGAATCCAGCTAGTTTCGACTATCTGGTTGCGCATCGTGATCACTACGAGGGACTACTATCAAGAGTCACTCAAGGGAATCCATTATCCACATTCGATGATGGTAGAGGGCACTACTGTTAGTGCACAGGTTTCGATCGAATTGGTCGCCTTTAAGGCGAATAAATTATCCAGGGCCATAAGGTCAGCTGGCAACGGTTCCTTTGGAACCCAGGGGACTACTGTCCATTAATAAGTTAATAAGGGTTGTCCTAACATGACGCCTGAGGTGGAAATTAATTGGAAGGTTTAAGTGATTGGTTAAAAGGATAAGGGTCATATGGCCAACTAACAAGCACAGTTAATTAATGCGTGTATCTTGTTTGGTTACTGTTATTGATTATTGGTTATTTGGTTGTTGCTTACTATTATGTGGTGATAATGTTAGGTGAACTATATTGTGTTTATTTAAACAATTACAGTTATTATTATTATTGTAAACTGGTATAGCATGGAATGAATCTAATATCAAGATGGCTAAACGACTTAAGGAATCCAAATGATTTAAGACTACATTTAGCATAACAGCATATCGTTTGCTGAGCCCTTCAATGGGCAAAACATTTCAGGTTACTGAGAAGAGACACAAGCCGGAGTGTGGGATACAGGGTAGCTGATGTGTTCTCAATAAACACTTTTAGTTTTGTTATGTACTGTATTATGGAGTTTGTTGTATTTGGGTTAGTTGCTCAGTTGTTAAGTTTGGATTTGGTTTGTAATATTAAGAGTGCTCAGTATCTGTTCATCACAGCGGTGGAGAGTTGAAGTTGTTGGATGGAGTAAGGTTGTCTTGTTACTCACATGGGTGAGTGATGGCGTGTAACACCAAACGTTAGTTAGATTTATTTTCCGCTGCGAATTATATTTTGTTATGCTACGACTTGTGATATTATTACAAGTTTAGGATTAGGGGTGTTACAGTATATGATTGATTCATTAATTTTGTATTATGATTTATTAGATTGATATTATGACTCATTAAGTAATAAATGGTGAATTCGATTACAAACTTCGGAACCAATAAAAAATCATTATTGTTTTATAGTGTATTATTATTGTTGTATGGTGTATTTTAAACTTAAACCCGCCACTACAAACCCTAAAAATGTCTTTGACGTTTTTAACTTTCCTAGGGTGGGTTTTGGGGTGTTTTAGGGGGTAAGGTAATCTATTTGGAATTTGTTCTGTACTTGATATTGTAGCAACTAACTGACAGGTTTTTAGGGTTTGTGGAAGCGGGTTTAAAGTCATTAGACCCTAAACCCGCGCATTGCAAACCCTAAAAATGCCTTTGACGTTTTTTAGCTTTCCTAGGGTGGGTTTTAGGGTGTTTTAGGGGGTAGGGTAATCTATTTGAAAGTCGTTCTATACTTTACATTGTAGCAACTAACTCGACAGGTTTTTAGGGTTTATGGTAGCGGGTTTAGGGTAGACCCTAAACCCGCCACTGCAAACTCTAAAATACCTTCGACGTTTTTTAGCTTTTCTAGAATGGGTTTTGGGGTTTTTGGGGTAGAGTAATCTATTTGGAAGCCGTTCTATACTTTAATGTGAGGATGTACATATTTGAATGTAATGTACATTTTAATGTGACGATGTACATGTTTAAATGTGAGAATGTACATGTTCAATTATGAGTATGTATATGTTTTAATGAACATCTGTACATGTTTGTATGACCATCTGTACAAGTTTTCTCCCTTATATGTACAGGTTTTAATCTAAGGATGTACATATTTAATGATTTGTATGTTTTTAATGCGAGGATGTACATGTTTCTACGTGAGGATGTACATATTTTAATGAACATTTCTACAGATTTGTATGACTATCTGTACAAGTTTTTTTTAACGGTTTGTGCACTATAACCCTTAGCAGCATCAGTTTTACATTTCTTTAAAAAAAAATTCATTTTTTTACTTGTCAGGTCAGCATGTAGCTCCAGCGTTAGGGATGTCAACAAGTCGGGTTCGGGTCGGGTGACGCTCCACTCGACCCGTCACCCGTTTTTCACCCGCATCACCCGACCAGACCCGTCACCCGAAAAATCACCACCCGTCACCCGCGGGTGAAACGGGTGAACCCGTTCACCCGTTTTTTTTCTAGCATGTATTTCTCACCCGTTTCACCCGCGTTTCACCCGTATTTCACCCGCATTTCACCCGCGGGTGAAACGGGTGAACCCGTCACCCGTTTTTTTTGTAGCATATATTTTTATTTTGTAACACCTATATAAGCTTAGTTTTTTGCTAAAAAAACATCCATATTTGGTAATAAGACATGCCATATCAACTAATGTCAACAACATACTCAAAACATAGAGAATTAACCATGAAATAAGTATGTTTTTTAAAAATATATATGTATGCGGGTGACGGGTCGGGTGAACGGGTCGGATGACCGGGTGAAAATTTTTCACCCGACCCGTCACCCGAACCCGTTTCACCCATCATCCGTTTTTCACCCGTTTTTTACGGGTTTTTCACCTGTTTTAGCGGGTCGGGAGATCGGGTGAAACGGGTACCCGTCACCCATTGCCATCCCTATCCGACGTACAAAGTCATATGTAGCCAGGATGCCTACGGTAGGTTGTAGCTCAGGCTGGTTGTTTTCAACATATATGTTTTCCCAAATTGAATTTTGTTTATTTACGGACTGGTCCTTTAGTAAGCGTCCCAACTACGATCAATGAACAACACTATACAAAGTTCGCCACGTTAAAGGAAGGTTCTTTTCGGTTATCGGCATTATGACCTAACGATGATAATCATTACCGCTGTTGTTGGCATACAAATTGCACTTTTATTTTTGATATAGGTTGAACTTCTACTTGAATCTTTTTATATTCACACCGCATTTTATTTATCAAACAAAACCAATCTTTACTATCATCTTATATTAGGTGCAATATATTAACAAATCTGTACTATCTAATAAATATACTATAATCTGAGGGATATACTACCTCTGTCACATCTGGATTATCTTGTTTATTTTTTTGACACATTGTAGTGATATAAACTATATCACGGAGTACTAGGCTGTACAGGCTAAGTAGAGGTTTACGGGAAGTATAGATTTTGGATAAATCTTCCGCAAGAAATGACCCAGCATGGTATCGGAAGAAAGTATTTAAATTTAATAGTAGATGTAGGGTGCACTGGCTGAACCACTATAAATCTGTGTGTGATTCTATTACTTAGATCGTAAGAACCAAACGTGATACAGGGAACAACATAAAGAACATCAAGTGCACGATCATAGAAGTTTTGGATATGGTAGTCCTAGTCTAGGAAACCTCTGATTTGGCCCGTTGTCTTGGATCTTGGAATCTAGGAAGTAAGGAACATTCATACTTTTTCACACGTTTTCCACTTAAATATTTAACATATAAAATTTAAAAATATATATAAAACTAAAGGTGTCAAGATATAGTTTATCAATTGCATGAATTAAATTTATAAAGTTATTTATATTCTATGTTAAATATTTAAAATCAAACAACATATTAGATAGTAAGTAGTACAATGCTGATAAGACGGAGTTAGTATACTCCCTCAGTTCTGGATTGTCCGTCTGATTTACTATTCGGACACATCGTTTGACTTCAATATTTAACATGTAAGATAATATAATATTATAAATTTGAATTTTATAATGAAATCTTTGTGTGTAAAATTATATATTATATTTTATTTTTATAGAATTATTTTCTTATATATTTAATATTAAATAAAAAAACATAGCATGGCTTCCCACCATCAACCAATCCATGATAGAATTGGTCATAGCCCTGCCGGAAGACCTGCGGCATTAAAAGAGAGCTGAATCGTCTTCTTTAGCTTCAAGCCTGCCTCCACAATAAGGCCCAGAGGCGGACCAGAATTTCCCCGAACCGGCCCAAATGATCACGCTAAATATCTATATGACTACACGAAGTAATACTGAACATGGGGATACGTTAAAAGAAAATAATGCTATTAGACTTGATAATTACAATTCAACCCAAAATTCAATCTGTCATCCACCAACTTTTTGCTGCTAGAATCAAATTCTAACTTGTTAATTTTTTGTGTTGGATTCAATTCGTCAATTGACCCCATATTATTTTATGTCATTACTCGTTTTGGTGAATTAACCAAACAAGAGTAAAACCTAGTATTGTTATTAAGGACACAACTCTCCTTTCGTGTATATGGTTTGGACAATTAATATTGTCACTTTGTAATGGAATAATAAATCATTATCGATAATATGATGTTATTAAGGAAATTAATGTTTCCATGATTTCATCTACTTCTTCCAACCTAAGCGCACACAACGTAAATGATCTCGTCGTTTCCATCTTGCATGGCTGGAATCAACAATTTTTGCTTGTATTTCCCATATAGATGAGATGACTACTACTGTCAATATAAAGCATGGTTTCCTGCAGATATTTATGGTCTAAACGCACAAATGTGCTTGAACTACAAGGACGTTTATTGGTCTTGACGCAGAAACATACTACATGCCTATATAGGAAATTGGTATGCAATGTTTGATAGCAATAAGATATATATCAAGATAATTGTATATAATTAAGTACCCTCCCACCATAAAGTTGCCTCATAGCCTCACAACGGCTATCTCTCTCTTGTAGCTAATTTGTCCTCTGATGAATGAGCTAGCTCAATTACTGTCTTTACCTCGAACGCTGGCGCCTCGATCGTCAATAAAGTGGTATATGATGATCGTTAATGTCAAGAGAAGGTGCACAGTTTAGTGCAGTTCAACATAATCCATTTGTTTGCTCTTGTTAAAGAGAGTGTAGTTGGCATGCCCGCAATTGCGATTAGATCCGTTGAATCTGAAGTTAAGCTAAGCGGTCCCATATCCTTACCTTTCGACTGCTTCTCATTTCGTTTCCCTGACATCTTTTTCCTTAGTTTAATTAACATGACCGTCTTCATTATTATTGTTGTTTTTTAAATCACTTTTCATTCTTCTATTTAGCAAAAAACAATCCTCATTCGTTTTTACACATATATAATGTAACTTAGATAGCGAAATCTAATCGCTAGATTTCTTACCTTGCAGGTGAAGCCTAACCTCAGAATTAGTAGGAAGGTCCCCCTACATCTCATTGTAAGTTGAGAAAGGTACATCATGTTGGGGGTTGACAGCCACATTAAGCTGTGGCCTTTAACTTTTTTATATATCTGATACTATTCTTTCTCCCTTTCAATTTCAAAAAGAATCTGATGTAGATGATCTAAATTTACCTTTAATTAAACAAGAAAATTATGAAAATGGCTCATAATTAATTATGGTATTGGATTATAATTAATTTGCACACTGTATAAGCTACTACACAGTCAATGGTTTGACTGATATATTCACCCAGGGATGAAATTTTTTTGCTCGTTATTCTGCTTTTTTTTTTTTTCAGAAAATGCCAACGTCAACTTAATTGTTCCCAAGATTAAAAAAGTTCACCTACTACTGATACTATCCAGCCCGGGACCGAGATCGGTCAAAGACCGGTTCAGGATCATTGACTACAGACTGGATCGTTCTGGGATCAGCCCTAAAAAAATAGTGCTGACCGGTTTTACTTTTCAAAAGACTAGGTACTCACCGAGACCGACCCGGGACCGTGTGTAGTCAGGTTCGATTGGACCCGGCCACGAACCAGCCCAAGACCAGAACTAGCCCTTTTTATTTAAAATATAGCCATTGAATATATTTCAAAAGACTGCTAGCTTTTTCTAAGTCTAAGTTTGTGAACTCGGTGATAGCTAATATTCTTAAGAAACAAAATATTGCTTCTCTAACTATTCCACTTATGATGATTAGCTTGATTTGACTTTTAATTTGGGTGATGGTGAGGTTGTTGATGTTTTCAAGTGTGGGAAGGCCAACAATCAAAATTTTCAATCTTAGCTCGAATTGCACGAGACATTCTTGTAGTTCCTACCTCAACCGTTGCTTCTTAATCGGCATTCAAGATGGGTAAATGTTGAACACAAGAAGATCAAGCTTGGCGTCAAATTCAATAAAAGTTAGGGGGTGTTCACTTCGAGTAGAGGAAATGAAATGTAAAGGAAAGGAAAGAGATTCCCCCGAATCTAGATGTTTGTTTGGTTCTAACATGGAAACGAAATCCAATTCTCAATGTTTCCCTTTCTTGTTGTTTGGTATCGAGAATATGTTATTTTTATACAAATTATAATAGTATATATTAATATTTATTTAAATTATAAATAATATATAATAATATTTATGAAACTTATATATAATATATACTAGAATTTATTTAAAATTATAGATATTATATATTAATCTTTATTGTTATGAATAATGCTTATTAATTATATATAATATTTAAATATATTATAGTATATAATATATATTATTATATTTTTATATGAATATTATATATGAATAATTATTAAATCCAAAATAATAATTATATATATTAAATAAAATATTTTTTAATATTTATTTAAATTAAAAATAATATATATTAATATTTATATAAATTATGTATAATATATTTTAATATTTATTTAAATCTATAAATAATTATATTTATATAACTTATATAGGTAATATACTTCAATATTTAATAAATTTATAAATAATATGTTTTTAAAATTTTATAGTATTTAATTATAAATAATCTTTAATAATATTTTTATTTATATATATTATATGATATTTGTAAAAAAAATTAAATTACAAATAATATATATTTGTTAGTATTTTTTAAATTATAAATAATATATATTTATATTTATGTAAATTATAGTATATATTAATATTTATTTATATTAGAAATTTATATATTATATATTCATATCCATATCCATATTTATTTAAATTATAAATAACATATACTTATATTTATTAAGCTTTAAATATTGTATATTAATATAATATTTATTAAATTATATATCATATATATTGACATTTGTTTATGTTAAAGATGGGAGGGGTAAGATAAGATGGAGGAAAGCGAATACCTTTCGGTGTGATTTTAGAGGGAATCTCTGAAGAGGGATATGGGGGTTTTTAAACTTCAAGTGGGGGAACGGAATCACTAAAAATGTAAAACAAACAACCACAAAGGGAATTGAATCCCTTTCCCTTTGCTAATTACCCCAAAGTGAACGGGTCCTTAGTGTATGCAAGTATGATTGGGAATGTGGGACACTACAGAGATTCATTCACAAGGACGAAATCAAACAAATGCTTATTTTGATGAAGATGATTAATTGACGTTGAACTCCAACCATTCAAATCAAGGAGCCACCAACGACAGCGATGATGTAGGAGTATTTAATTAAATTTTAGTTTATAATGACTGTAATATTAAGATATTGGTCGATCTTTGAACTTGGAAATTAGAACTTAGTATTCGAACTACTCGTAAAATTGTAACGTAATTAGGATTATAATAATAGAACTACGTGGTCTTTGATTCCTTCAGGATACGTAGGCAACTTATCTTATGATTTTATAAATCTTAAGATAAATGCAAGCCCACAAAATGAATAAACTCTTGTTTTTTTACAATACATAAGGTTATTTTGAAAATGTTGTCATTTTTTATTGTTACTTTACAAAATTACTTATGAGTCATAAATTATACAAAACCTATAATTAAAAAAAATTGCAGTCTCAGATCGGCTTAGGACTAGTTATGATCCCTAAAAAAAATGGGATGGTACCAAGAATGAAATTGGTTACTAGTGGTCCGGGATCGGTCCCTCACTCTGGTGACTAGGGATGACAATTTTAAATGGATATCAACTAACCCGATCCATCCGATTCAAATAAACGGATGAAAACCCAAAATAAACTGATGACGGATCGGGTGACGGATTATCGAGTGATGGATCGGGTCGGGTGATGGATGAAGTTTTTCACCCGATCCGTCATCCGTTTAAAGTTACACCTTGTTTTATTTTAATTAACCAAACTAACTTTATAGAACTTTTAAAAAGAAAACTAAAAAATAGTTGTAATATTATCATTTATGTTTCATTTTTGTTGTCCCATCCATACAACACAAAATTATGTTTATTTTCTTATTGATATTGGTGAAATATTTGATTACGTTGGAGTAAAATTTCTTAAACTACAAAGAAATTTTACCTTAAGCAATACAAAAAAAATTGACATTCATTACAATACCAAAAAAATTATTGTTTATGATACAAAACCATTATCACCCGATCCACCCGAATCACCCGCGAATGACGGGTGGACGGATGAAGAATAAATGGGTGATGGATGGACGGATAACGAATGATATATTGGGGTGACGGATGCGGATAATATGCTTCACCCGATCCGAAGCCGGTCCATTAACATCCCTACTGGTGACCGGGACCTGTTAAACCCGGGAGCAAGACCGAGACCGGCCCGACCACTGCCACTGGCCAGCTCTACGGTACCCTTGGGCCTTGTACTGATCAATGGTTATATTTTGAAATAACCCCCAAAACCACCCTGCACCCTCGTATCGTTTTAACTTTTAAAACACTTTCTTCCTTAAATTACGTAAGTGATGAAAAACAAATACTCGTAATTTTTCTAGTATATCCTTATTATACTCAGTACCCATGTGTAATTTAAATTCTCTCCCATATAAGTGAAAAGAATATTCTCTACCCTCCTATGGAGAGAATAATAAACTTTTTCAAATCACATATTTATACATTTCACAGGCTAATAAAAGAAGGTAATTTCATGGTTACATCTAAATATGTTTGTAGATGATTACATATATATACATTTGTTCTTATAAAAACTATATTGTTGGTTATAAAAACTGTATGGATATATATATGTAAAGTTATAAATTGATATTACTGAAATTCTACTTAATATACATACTATCTTAAACTATACAATAAGCTTACAAAACTTATACTTTTACACTACATAAACTATACAATTTTAAATATAGCCAAATACAACTACATATACTTGTAGCCAAGAATGATTGGTAAAAGAAAGAAAGATAATCTTGTTATGATTATTAGATATTTTTCTTTATTAGAAAAGGGATTTCTATTTTTTTTTAAATGATCATTTTTTTAAAAGCAATGAATGTAGTAACTTCTTATTTTTTTACCGGAAAGGAATACCACTCAAGAGAAAAGATGATGCTAGATAAAGAATATCTCACACAATATATCTAAAAAAATAAAAAAGGAGTATAATACATCTTTTTTTTGGTCACATAACAATCTTATCTTTGTACCGAATAACAAAATATTAAGGCCATAATATGTGAATGCAAATGAGCACCTATGTGTAATTCTTATTTACATATGATAAGTGTCCAAATGAGCATGTTTTATGGGTGTATTTCATATATTATATTAGCACTTTTCTTGCTCATTTCTCCACTTTGGTTAGTTTTCCTCTAGTTTATGTTTTATTGGTTATCTTACAGATTTATTGGTTAAACATGAGGAAAACCAAGCTAGGAGCAAAGTAGACGAAGAGACGAACGCGTAGGCGCAAACGGGTCGAAAAACGGAGTCCAAACGAAGAATCTAGAGCCGGTCAAAGTTCGCAAAAGAAAACGAGTCAAATACACACGTCCGGCTCACGTCCGGGGATAAAAGGCCGGACGTGACACGGATCGATGTGTTAGAGACGTCCGGGTCACGTCCGTGGAAAAAAGGCCGGACGTGACACAAGGACAAAGTCATGTCCGTGGATGTTTGGCCGGACAACACTAAGGATGGAGGCTTGTGAGACGTCCGATGATAAAAGGGCGGACAAGAGATGAAGGAGTCCGTGTGCTGTCCGAGGAGAAAAGGCCGGACAAGAATTGGCGTGTCCGTGTGCTGTCCGAGGAGAAAAGGCCGGACAGAAAGAAATGTCCTCGCCTGTCCGTGGAATTATGGCCGGACAACACTGAGAGACGTCCGCCCAAATAAGGTCGGACAAGAGATAGAGACGTACGGGGATTTATGCAAGGACACAAACAAGGACGCGTCTAAATGCAACCCAGATCCAGAATAATTGACGCGCCGACCGTCTTCCTCATTTTTCCTGCGGCGCCTGTAACCATATCTATCTACCGCATCAGCAATATCAGGCGCCGGCGCACTCCTTAAATTCCTCACGCGTGTTCCAGCCTGTCTTCTTCCTCCTCCTTTCTTCTTTAAAACCCAAGCTTCTTCTGCTCAAATGAATGATCCCTTCCTCAGAATCCAAAGACCACCGTTCATCAACACGACCATCGACCACAACACAAACCACACCTACGATCCATTCCATCCTCTTATCCCCCACTTCTCCGTTTTATTTTCATTCTTCATTCCACCACTCAGCAGAAGCAGGATAAGAAGAAGAGAAGAGAAGCAGCTGGAGCAGAAGCGAGTCGCAGTCCCGTCTCCTCCGGCAGTCTATAAAATAATGGCTACTTCTTTCTTTATTTTATTTTCATTCCCGTTAATATCTGAGTAATTTTATATTTGTGTTTAGGATGGGTGTTTAACCCCAAATAATTCAGACTTATTTATAATACCAAGTTTGCTTATAAATATTTGTTATGTCTCTCTCTATTATTAAATGTTTAAGAATTGATCATTTTTACTCATTTACGGTTTCTCTTATTTCAATGATTTTGTAAATTTGAGAATAGACCACAAAGAGAGACAAACGTTAGATATTATCTCCTTGATTAGCAGATAAAATCCATCGCTATTATTAAAAGAATTCTTGCTTAATGCTAATTAATGATTTTAGACTTTTTCTGATTGTAAAAAGTCTGTTGAATTAATTAAGAGTTGTCCTTATCTATGAGTTAGGAAGGCCACAAGATAAATTCTTAAACAGACAAATAGAGCAAATTAGGATTATAATTAATGTCTAAAATATACTTGGGCGATTCCACCTTCCTTAGCACTTTATCCATTCAATACACTACAGTTTTATTTAAGCTTTTAATTATTTTTATTTTCCCAACACCAAGATTGCCACTGGCTAAACCCCCAATTTACAATTTATGCACTTTTATTTATCTTCTTGTACATTTACTAACTTGATAATTAATTAGATAGTTGCTCAGTCTCTGTGGATACGACCTTGTTGTACTACAATGATTGGGTTCACTGCTCATAAGTAGCAAGATAGTTTAACTATTATTTTGCCCAACAAGTTTTTGGCGCCGTTGCCGGGGACTTCGGTCCAACTATCTGGTTTATTATCTGTTTAGTTTTTCTTTTATTTTCGTATTTTCCGTTTTTGTATCTAAATTTTTGTTTTGTTTTTAAGGTACTTAATTCTGATGGATGGTCACTACAATCATGCAGGAGGTTGGTATGATTACCCCTATGGCGCAGAGAACTACAATCAATGGAGTGTCTGTCAAAGGTGCGGAGAGTACCATGAAAGCCCCCAATGTTCAGACCCAAATGCTGAATTGAGAGCTCTCTTGGAGGATTTCAAGTCATCTCTCAAGCCTATCCCCATCTTTGTGTGCCAAGAGTGTGGAGGAGACCATGAAAGTTCCTATTGTCCTATGGTTGCAATAGAGAGAGACAACACCATTTTAAGGGAAATGATGACAAATTTTACCTCAAAGTTTGGAACCTCTGAAATGATCCAGCAAAGAACGCTAGATCAGGTAGAACACATGGAACAACCGGTTCAACAATTGAATGAAGTGGTTCACGAGGAGGAACAACCTGCTGAGGATTTAAGCTACTCTTCACCTCCTCCCCTATTCGAATCAGAGAATCCACCACCAAATAACCATCAGCTTGATTATGAAGACAACTCCTTAGAAGAGAGTTTCTCCATGGACTTCATGGAGTCTCCTCCCTCTGAAATCAACTACTATTTCCCCTCCTTCTCTGTGCTCTACCCAGAAGATGAGGGTAGATACATCCTCAACCTTGCGAAGGAGGAGATGCCGCCTCCCTCCGCGCCATCAGAAGAGAGTGCTATAATCAATTTCAAGGAGCTACTTCCCTCTGAAGTTAATTTACATCAAAGCTCGTCCAATGAGCCTCACCAAGAAAATGAGGACATCTACATCCTCAAAATTGAGGAGGATGAGCCATCCAACTTTGATCTTCGTCTGGAGGATCAAGGCCTTCCCCACCTAAGCAACAATGATGTAAGGTGGAAGCATAAAGTTCACCCGCTAAGTGTGGAGGCCACCTTCCCCTTTAATCCCGGACTAGAGATAGAAGACAAAGTCCGCCCCAGAGCTCTCCCTGCACCGCTCATTGAAGATAAGGATGTCTTCATCCTTAATTTCGAAGAGGAGGCTCCACCAAAATTCGATCCTCGCACCAAGGATCAACAATCTCAACACCTTCACCTGACTAAAGATCAGTGGAGCCTACACTTCTACATTCTAAGTGTTGAGATAACATTTCCTTTTGATCCGGGTGGTTTTTCAATAATTCATGATGCCCGTCCCACCCACCCATTAAAGCCAACTTCAACGTTCATATTCGATCCCGGATGACTTCATGGTGGTACTGTCTAGCCAAAGACGTTAAAGAAGGGCAGCTTCCCGGGAGGCAACCTGGATGAAATTATCTTTCATTTGCTTTTATTTCTCTTTTAATTTTCAGGTTCTGTTTAAATTTTGTTTTTTGCTACCACTTACCCCGTTTGTAGTATGGTTGCTTCTAGTGTCTTATGCAGGTGCAACTTCATGTCTACACTGCAACCAAGCTACGCTACTTGAGGCTGAAGCTCAAGTGTGGGGGAACTCCTATAACGCTAGCAAAAATAATCTCAGGGGAGTACCAGTTTCTATAATTATGCTTGTATTTTGCTAAATTCTGCTGTGGAGAACTCCTGTGCTAAAATGTCTATTTGTGACCTTTGTGTTTTCTCTATTTTATCTACTTACCGAAAAGGTCTTCTGAAACCTTCCCTTGTTTTTCTGGTGAACAATGAGGACATTGTTCAATTTAAGTGTGGGGGAGTGCCCTTTTCGGTGAAATTTTGTGCTAAAATGTTTAATCTCTCTGCTTATCTTGCGTTTGTCTAAAAAATTAAAAATTGTGGACCCTGCTGATGTAGGTTGTTCTCTTTATGAATAAATACTGTTATGAATTGTGGGATAAATGGAACAAAAATTTTGAATTTTGATTACTTTTGAGGAGCATTTTTATGCGGTGTGACCAAATGATCTGCAATGGTTGGATTTTTATTGCTCAGGGGTTCCTTCTGTCTTCTTTCTTAGGGATTGCTAAGGGGTGCTTCTCTGTCAAAAAATAAAATAATAATAAATAAACTAGGGACTTGCGAGACACCATTGGTAACCAACAAAGAGAGTTGAGTGTTCTTAAATACAAAGGCTTGATGCCTAAATATTACCTTCTCATCTCTTATGCAAAAGTGAAACAAATGCATAAATCTATTTTTCCTTTTGTTTTCTCCTCAATGCCCATTCTTGAGAGAAGTTGGCTATGGTAAAAAGTTCTCAAAGTTACCTAATCTTCAAGCAATGAAGCACTCCGGATCATACCCCGAAACTCTAAATTTTATTTTTACCCTGAGCACACCTATGCCACCAGTAAGTGATGACTCACACTCCTCAAAAAGTTTAAGATCCTGTACTGTTCACCTACTTATCCTACCCTTCATAATAATATTTGTTAGTATTGAGCATTCCCTACTTGCTTGGGTACATGATTTTGCTTGAGGACAAGCAAAAAGATAAGTGTGGGGGTGTGATAAGTGTCCAAATGAGCATGTTTTATGGTGTATTTCATATATTATATTAGCACTTTTCTTGCTCATTTCTCCACTTTGGTTAGTTTTCCTCTAGTTTATGTTTTATTGGTTATGTTACAGAATTATTGGTTAAACATGAGGAAAACCAAGCTAGGAGCAAAGTAGACGAAGAGACGAACGCGTAGGCGCAAACGGGTCGAAAAACGGAGTCCAAACGAAGAATCTAGAGCCGGTCAAAGTTCGCAAAAGAAAACAAGTCAAATACACATGTTCGGGGATAAAAGGCCGGACGTGACACGGATCGATGTGTTAGAGACGTCCGGGTCACGTCCGTGGAAAAAAGGCCGGACGTGACACAAGGACAAAGTCATGTCCGTGGATGTTTGGCCGGACAACACTAAAGATGGAGGGTTGTGAGACGTCCGATGATAAAAGGGCGGACAAGAGATGAAGGAGTCCGTGTGCTGTCCGAGGAGAAAAGGCCGGACAAGAATTGGCGTGTCCGTGTGCTGTCCGAGGAGAAAAGGCCGGACAGAAAGAAATGTCCTCGCCTGTCCGTGGAATTATGGCCGGACAACACTGAGAGACGTCCGCCCAAATAAGGTCGGACAAGAGATAGAGACGTACGGGGATTTATGCAAGGACACAAACAAGGACGTCTAAATGCAACCCAGATCCAGAATATTGACGCCCGACCGTCTTCTCCTCATTTTCCTTGGCGCCTGTAACCATATCTATCTACCGCATCAGCAATATCAGGCCCCGGCGCACTCCTTAAATTCCTCACGCATGTTCCAGCCTGTCTTCTTCCTCCTCCTTTCTTCTATAAAACCCACGCTTCTTCTGCTCAAATGAATGATCCCTTCCTCAGAATCCAATGACCACCGTTCATCAAACCACGACCATCGACCACAACATAAACCACACCTACGATCCATTCCATCCTCTTATCCCCCACTTCTCCGTTTTATTTTCATTCTTCATTCCACCACTCAGCAGAAGCAGGATAAGAAGAAGAGAAGAGAAGCAGCTGGAGCAGAAGCGAGTCGCAGTCCCGTCTCCTCCGGCAGTCTCCAAAATAATGGCTACTTCTTTCTTTATTTTATTTTCATTCCCGTTAATATCTGAGTAATTTTATATTTGTGTTTAGGATGGGTGTTTAACCCCAAATAATTCAGACTTATTTATAATACCAAGTTTGCTTATAAATATTTGTTATGTCTCTCTCTATTATTAAATGTTTAAGAACTGATCATTTTTACGCATTTACGGTTTCTCTTATTTCAATGATTTTGTAAATTTGAGAATAGACCACAAAGAGAGACAAACGTTAGATATTATCTCCTTGATTAGCAGATAAAATCCATCGCTGTTATTAAAAGAATTCTTGCTTAATGCTAATTAATGATTTTAGACTTTTTCTGATTGTAAAAAGTCTATTGAATTAATTAAGAGTTGTCCTTATCTATGATTTAGGAAGGCCACAAGATAAATTCTTAAACAGACAAATAAAGCAAATTAGGATTATAATTAATGTATGAAATATACTTGGCGATTCCACCTTCCTTAGCACACTTTCCATCCATTCAATACACTACAGTTTTATTTAAGCTTTTAATTATTTTTATTTTCCCAACACCAAGATTGCCACTGGCTAAACCCCCAATTTACAATTTATGCATTTTTATTTATCTTCTTGTACATTTACTAACTTGATAATTAATTAGATAGTTGCGAAGTCTCTGTGGATACGACCTTGTTGTACTACAATGATTGGGTTCACTGCTCATAAGTAGCAAGATAGTTTAACTATTATTTTGCCCAACAACATACGTATACATATAATTGATATGTTATAGATGATATGTACAAAAATTTGCAAAAACCATATCATAACTTACTTCCATTTTCCAAAATTGAAACTAGGGAATTTTCACCAAATACCCCTGAGGTTTGGCCGATTTTCACAAAATACCCCTGCCTTTTCAGAATTCATATGATATACCCTTGAAGTTTCATTTTTTATACGAGATGCCCTTCTGTTTATTTTTCCACTTGACGTCTCTGCCCATTTTACCCTTATCCATAGTTTTTACCACGTTCTAAAAATTTATCCTTGTCTAAACCCTAAACCGGAAAAAACCCCCAAATTGAACTTCATGTTCCTCCCATCTCATTCTCTGAATTCCATCGCCAGCAAATACTTTGCTTAATCTTCTCCCAGTGCGTTCCATCTTTGCTTAATCTTCTCCCAATGCGTTCTTTGCTAACAAATACAGAGAGTAACGAAGCCTGCTCTCCCATGTTCTTCTCCCAGCACATTCTCCATTTGTGCTCGTGCTTGTTTTCCCACAAAAATAAAACGTATACACCACAGAGCTACACCATTTTGGGATTTTGGATGCCAGTGAGATTTAAGGTGTGATACAGAGCCATCTTAACAAGGTATATGTGGTAATCTCCCTATTTCAAGCTAGCATTTGTTGTTTCTAATTTTCTTCTAGAGCCATCCTAACAGAGTCATCGTATTGTTTCTCTGTTTTCTAGTTGCCTTTGATTTTTTTTCTATGGGTGTGCAGTTTTTATATGGTTGTGATTCCTAGTTTTGTTTAGTTAAGTGTATCCATTTATATGGTTGCGATTCCTAGTTTTGTTTAGTTAAGTGTAGCCATTGAATTGCTCTGTTTTGGTTTACTGTCTTTGATTTCATATTTGTGGAGGAGGCGTGATGATTATGGTGTCTGGTTGACTGTGAAACACAAACATGAGACCTATGATGTTAGGGTGGATGATTACAGATGTGTGCTAACAGAATTTTAGTAGGGGAAATTATATACAGAAATAAATGAAATAATCCTACTAACTCTAATACGGGTAGCAAAAAACCCGGTCGGAGTAAAGTGTAAGTAAATTATGACCAAGAGTATTGAACCAAAGGAACTTAATAGAAAATCAGTCCTAATCCTTAGTAATTGCCTAGTTCTAACAAAAGGGGGGAAAATGATCATTAAGTCAAATTATAACAACTAACTAATAATCTAACTAAATGGTTATTTACAGCGAATTATCCTAGGTTTGGGGTTATAACCAACCTAATAAAGAGTATGATCACAAAATTTAATTAGCAAGGCTTGAATTATCCAAACACATGAACGCGCCGCACGTCCTGCCGGATACGAAATGCACGGCATATTCAAAGACTTTGAATGCGCCAGACATCAGACACCCGACAAGACCAAAATGTCAATATTTTTTCCAGTTTCAGGTCTGATAATAGGAAGCTCACCATCCATTATCGAATCCAGCATATGTCATGCCGAGAAGCGAACAAGATAGTGGGGAAACATGGATTAATTTCAAATCTTAAATGCTAACTCCTACATCATAGGAGATAACGACAAAGACCAATAAGATTTCCTAACCCATTATACTCTTGGCTGGTCATCCTTGAAAGAAGAGAATAAGTGGCCAACATTATTCACTTGCCTAAGGAACCAAATATTAATGAATGCTTGAAATTATATTGAATGATCGTATTGTTTATAAAGAAGAATTCATCTCTAACCAAGAACAACAAGGAATTCTACTTAACCATCTATACAAATACAAGAAGAAATACAACAAGGATAAGGGAATTTGACATAGCCTTAACCCCACAGAAATCTTCTTCTCTTCGTGGATGGATGCGCATAATTCCTTGGTAGAAGTGACACCAACAATGGAATTGATGCGGATGACGGAGTATGAGTGGAGTGTATGTATGTTGAAGTCTCAGACCTTCGGCCTATTTATAGACAAAAGAGATCTTGTAGTGAAAAGAGAGATCTTGTGGCAAGAGAGATCAATTGAATTGTGTGTTGAAGAATGATCACATGGGTAGGGTATTTATAGGTGTTGGAAGTGATTCTATGGAAAGATATATCTTAAATGATGTCTTTCCATAAAGACACACCTCCAAGACATGTCTTTACCAAAATGATACCTTTTACCCTAGCTGTATTGGTATGGAAAGACACATCACCAAATGATGTCTTTTCATAGTGTCTTCCCATCCAAAAGACATCTTTCCAACTAAAAGACACCTCGTCACCATGAGGCACCTTTTCATCACAAGACACCTTTTCACCATGAGACACCTTTTCATGTTCAATTTTCATGTGTGCCGGGAGTCATGCCGGATTAGGAGTACCCGACATTGCTTGGTTACAACGGTCAATTAAACCACTAAATCCACATGAAAAGGTGCTTGTGCCGGCTAGGGATACCCGACACAACATTCGGCATATCTTCTGCGTTGCTCCATAGTGATGCCGTGAATTGGACATCCGGCATCGGGTAAAACTTCATCCTTTGATTAGAGATTTATTCCTAACACGAAAACATAGCAAACATAAGTCTGAACTTATAATATGAACTTTGTAAGTAAGATAATATCAAAAACTAGCTCTTTTAACCTTATTTTAATTAATTTTCCTATGATTCTAACTCCTAAAACATGATAAGTTTGAGGCTTATCAATGTGTTGGTATGTTGGATCTCATAATGAAACTACATGACGAGACAGTAAAGCAGCAGTGTAATCCTCCTGTAAATCCGTTAATTTACTACGAGTGGGAAATCAGACAGAAGAAAAATAGGATTGAGGTGGATAGTGATAATAGGGTGAAAAAGATGATAAGAGATCATCGTAGTATGGGTTCTGAAATTGTCATATATGTTGAAGATAGTGATCATCCTTTTGAGTTTGTTAGATTGGCTAACATGATAAGGGAAGAAGAAAAATCCAATGCTAATGTTTGTGAAGGATCATTGGGTTCTTTATCTGATAGTGAGTCTGAACTGAAAGACGATGAAGAAATATTGACGGAAATTCCATTAAGCATGAAGGTGTCTATTATTAAAGTTGAAGATGGAAGTACAGTGGGGTATGTTAGAATGGATTACACTGGTTCAGAATTTCAAGTAGTTCCTGATGATCAGGTTGAGGATAATGATCAAGGTGGGGTTGGTGATAATGATCAAGGTGGGGTAAGTGATAATGATGAAGGTGGAGTAGTTGAAAATGATTAAGGTGGAGTAGCTGATAATGATGAAGGCGGAGCAGCTGATAATGATAAAGGTGAGCGCCCAATAATGTGAATGTGGGTGGTGACAGTGAAAATGAAGATGGAGCTCGTGAAGATGATCAAGGTGGGGCTGGTGATAATGATCAAGGTGGGGTTAGCGATAATGATCAAGCTGAAAATGATGAAGGTGGAGCAGCTAAAAATGATGAAGGTGGAGTAGCTGAAAATGATGAAAGTGGAGCAGCTGATAATGATAAAGGTGGTGTGCCTAGTAATGTGAATGTGGGGGTGACAGTGAAAATGAAGTTCCAATCATGGAGAATTCCTCTCACATTAACTTTGAGGATGACCCTTATGGCGAGTTGCCATTCTCACAGTACACTTACGTGGACGGGGAGCAACATATTCCACCACATGTTGATGCTCAAACACAGCTGCCACCTCAGTCTCAACACCAAGAGTTCCCTTCTAGCCCACCTCCAGCTGATTGTACTCAGTCTCAATCTGAAAACCCCATAAGACAAAGGGTGGCTAATAAACAAAAGAGGAAGTCTTGTATGACCAGCATTTACAAGGAGAAGAGGGCCGATAAGAGAGTTGTGGAATCTGCATCCGGAAGTGAACAAGTTGATCTTGCTGATTGCACTCCTGCTGAAAATCCAACTGAAATCCCAGATGAAACTGTATTGGGTCGAAATAAGAGGGGTTCAAGAAGGGATTGTAATTTGTGCGATGGTACAAATGACCTTCCTGAAAGTGACCCAGAAGATACAAAATTTGTTGGTGAATCTAAAGACAGTGATGAAACAGATTATGCTTCTGATTGTTCTCCTTATGAAGAGAACATACATGACAGAGAGTCCACCAGATATGACTACACTAGTAGAAAAAAGATTTTAAATGACGGACTTTATACCACGGTTAACAGTGAAACCGTCGTTTAAATTTTATAAACCACGGTTATTTAGAGAACCGTCATATATGTTGCACGGCTCACTATATAAACGACGGTTTTAACAGAAACCGTCGTTTATAGTTCAACGCCGTATAAGATAAATGACGGTTCCGTTTCTAACCGTCGTATATAATCTACATAAACCACGGGTCAATATAAAACCGTCATTTATCTTATACGGCGTCGAACTATAAACGACGGTTACCCTAAAACCATGGTTTATTCCTTGTATCACAAAGGTTTTAAACGACGGTTTGTCTAATAACCGTCATTTAAAGTCATTTAATTAAAAACCCGACCTTTCTTCTTCCTCCCGCGTTCTCTCTAGCGATTCCCGAACTCCCGTCGCTCTCTATTGTCGTTGAGCCACCACCCCTCCACCGTCTTCGACTCCACCGCCCCACTCCCGTCACCTCTTCCGGTCGCGGCGACAACAACGGGAACCATTTGCGCTGCCTCCACCGCCCCACGTCTCGACTTCGCGCCGTAGCTCCACCGCGCCTCTGCCCCTGCACCGTCTTTCTCTTCCGGTCGCGGCAAGCCCCTCAACCGCCCCACTCCTCTGGTGTCGACAGATGCCTCCAGTACCCTAGCTCCACCGCCCCAGTACTCCTCCGATCTCGACAACACCGCGCCGCCCCTCCACTGTCAACCTCCGAATGCCACCGGTAATTAAACTCTAGCTATTTATTTTTTTGATTAGTGGCTGATTTTGTGCTTTGAGGAGTGATTATTATCGGTTTTGATATGTTATTGTGGTTTGTGTGTGTGTCTCTGTATGCAAGAGATAAAAAAACTGAGAAGAAAGAAAATATTAGAACACAAGAAAGATAGTGTAGTAGTAGTAGTAGTTAGAGAGAAGAAAAACTCAAATAGTATTGAACAGTAGTAACGGATCAAAAACGAGTGAGGAGGAAAACCGAGTGTGTAGTAGTAGTAGTTGATTGATCCATTTGGGGAATTTGAGAGAGAGGGTCGAATATATCAATAACATTTTTTGAGGAATCTTGTTAAATACAAAACATTCTCAGTACAAATTTCATTCATTTTTGGTGGTATTGTAGGTGCTTTCTTCTGATGCCTATTAACCCTTATCTTATGTTTTGTCAATTTTTTATAATCCTTCGTGAGTGTAAGGATCTACAACTACAGTGTATTCAAGACAAGGGTTTTTCATTACTCCATCAAGAAGTATATTATTTGCTTGGATAACCATTGTGTAAGCATTGGAGGATTCAAAGCACCTACAATACCACCAAAAATGAATGAAATTTGTACTGAGAATGTTTTGTATTTAACAAGATTCCTCAAAAAATGTTATTGATATATTTGTAGTGGATATCACACTGAGATTATAAATAAGAAAATGTTAGTGTTGTTGTTAATGTTACGATGAATGTTTTGTGATGAAGTTATCTATCCGTATTATTGTTGGTGGTGTATTAATATTGTTGTAAGTGTTGCTGTTTGTTGCTATTATTCTTGCGGGTGTTATAATTGTTGCATATTATTAATTTTGTTGTACTTGTATTGTGTTTGTTTTTGCCGAAAAAAGTGTGGAGTATCTAAAAAAACGCAATGGTCATGCCAAATTTTTTCCAGAATTTAACCTTATTCTACTTTTATTGAATAGGTGTTACTACGGTTTAACAATCCCTCTTCCATCACATTTGTGAGTTGATCATCCCTACTCATTAGGTTAGTTTTTTAAAAATGTTTCAATAACATGGTTTATTCAAAATATATTCGTTTGTTTATTTGTTCAATTATTCATATTTTTTCAAATTAAAACCTTATATTCTAATTTCATTGAATAGGTGTCACTACACACGGTCGGATTGTCTACTTGTCGCACCATCTGCTACTGTCAACCTCTGCCACCGGTTTGCCTGATCAGAACCCACGGTAAAACACTTGCGTTTCTGATTATGATTTTAGAAACAAATACTTATATATTGTCACGAATAAACGTTGTACTAAATTCTACTTGTATTCTGCAATCATTAGAATATATATTTGCATAGTGTTGTGAAATATGAGATTATGTTGAAATAGGGTGGTTGTTTTTGTTCATTGATCATATATATTATTATATACTTGTCTGTCTGATAATAATTCGTATGGTTTGGGAGAATAAATGTTATTGCTGCTACTGTGTTTGTTTCTGCCTTAAAAAAATGTGGAGTGTCTAAAAATACGCAAAGGTCATGCCAAATTTTTTCCAGAATTTAAGCTGATTCTAATTCCATCGTTTGTTTAATATGTTCAATTATTCAAGTTTTTATAAAATTAAAACCTTATTTTAATTTCATTGAATAGGTGTCATATACTACGTGCAAGAACACCTATCTACTTGTCTATTCTCTATCTTGTGTTGTTCGCGCTGACCATCCAGTACTCATCAGGTTGGTATTTAAAACGTTTCAATTTATTTTAGTTTTTCTATTAAACAATGGAAAATCAATTCAAACATAGAATTACATGTCTGAGATTTACCTGATAGAGGTATGTCTTAGATAGTCCCTGTTGGGACTGTCCAATGACCTTTGATCTCACCATCTAGGTTGTGAATGAGTTAATAATATACAGTAGTTCAGTGATAATTTCGTCAGCATTACCCTAGTGTTTTTCTAGTGTACATATATATATATGTGAATTGAAACGATTCATATATATATATATATATCTACACTAGGAGAACTGTAGGGTAATGCTGCCGAAATTATCACTGAACTAACTGTATATTATTAACTTGTTCCTAGGTGAGATCGAAGGTGATTGGATAGGTTTAGGTTGTTAAATCTATAAATAAAAAAAGAGGAGATCAATGGAACGAGTTCACAACATCTGGTGTGTGTTGAAAAAGGAGATGGAGCGCTCAGTGATGTACAGTGACAGATTGGACATCAAGTACCTAGAAGGTGTTGACAATCTTAAACCAAGGGATAAGGGATATATTCGATGTCCTTGTGTCGATTGCAAGAACAACTTCAAATACCAAGGTGTGGACAAGATTAAGGATCATCTGATTCGCAGAGGGTTTACAGAAGATTATGAAGCCATAACAATACTGCATGGTCAGCATTCAGTACAAGTGTTTGAATGTGCTGATAACATCGTTGCAGAACAATCAGAAATGGATGCTTCACACGATTTTGGGGATACTCAAGATGATTCACTAGTTAGTGATTCAGATGATCAGGAGGACCTTAATGTGATGATGGAAGATGTTGAACAACATTTTTCCAACAAACCCAAAACATTCGAAAATCTGATGCAAGCATCAAAGGAACCATTGTACGGTGGATGTGATACGCAAACACAAAAAAAATTGAGCGTTGTCCTAAAACTATTCAATCTGAAGGCGAGACATGGTTGGAGTGATGTCAGTTTTACAGATCTTTTACAACTGCTGAAGGGGTGTACTACCAAAGGACAATGTGATACCCACAACAACTTATGAAGCAAGAAGAAGTTAATGTGTCCGATGGGTATGGAATATAAAAAATACATGCTTGTCCAAATGGGGTATGTTGTACTGGAAGGAGAATGAGTTGGATGACCATTGCTCTGAATGTGGGGAATCACGCTATGTAAAAAAGGGTGACAGAAACCACATAAGCACTAAAGTGGGTTCTCCTGCGAAGGTGTTGTGGTATCTACCGATAATTCCTCGATTCAAACGTTTGTTTGCAGTTCAGAAAGATGCTGAGAACCTCCGATGGCATGCTACCCATAGAAAGGATGATGGTAAATTGAGACATCCAGCCGATTCACCACAATGGAGAAACATTGACAGAATATACCCTCAATTCGGTACAGACCCAAGGAACTTAAGGCTTGGTTTATGCACTGATGGGATGAACCCTTATGAAGTTTGGTTGACAATATTATATTATTTCATTTTTGTCATGTTTCAATATTTGATTCATTAGATGTTCATATTAACCTTGTTAATTATTGATTATTTTTCAGATTATGGATCCTGACGATAGAGTTGAAGAGGACTTACTATTGGGGTTGGATGATATTGACGATGACGTCCTTACTGAAGAACCACCAGCTGCATCTACTTCGCAAAACCCTCGGAAGGGACGTGGACCGACTCGTGGGTTGAAGGTGAAGAAAGATTCTCCCATCGATTTGATCTGGGACAAGTACCTCCGACATTCTGGTGGGTCGAAGCAGCAGTTTGCTTCTTACTTGGGATTGATGGTAAAATCCCATTGCTCGATTAATAACGATTGGAAGGAACAAGAAAAGGCAGACAAGGACATCATGTGGCAGATGGTGCAGAAGAAGTACAAAGTCGCGGATTAACTTCGGACGAAGATTGAATCACTTCTAGTGGCATCGCTGCGACAATTCAAGCATCGGTTGGTAGATGGTTGGATTACCAAACCGGGCTCCAAGAGGTCACCGCCGTGGGTAGTGTATGATGGTATGATCACGGAGGAGGACTGGAAGATATTCTACGACCATCGCCAGACTGAAGAGTTTAAGGTACTTTTACAATTATTCTTTCTTAATTATTTAAGGAAAAATTTAACAAATATTTTTTATTATGTATAACTTATAAATATACAAATTTTGTAACAGTTACGTCAAGAACAAGCGAGACGTAACCGGGCGAAGAATATATATAAGCACTACATGGGGCGAGCTGGATATACGGGGCGGTTGGAGAAGTGGAAGAGCGAGGGCTTACTGACGAAAACTAATG